>JAVLUX010000003.1:50753333-50808333 GCA_032164185.1 Moxostoma hubbsi
AAATTGCTGTAAATCTAGTTGGTGCTGTTATCTGTCCTGCCGAAAACCATTCAAACAGGTTGACCGCGCGGATTTGTTTGGAACTATTGAGAGCTGCATGAACCACGTGATCGCATGTCGGTGAGATCAAAGTGTGCCGCAACTCTCTTTTTCAATGGCTGTGGAATTCACTATTACAAATCAAATCAAAATGTTCATTTTTGGGTGATTTATTCCTTTAAACTTCTTGGTTTTCATAACACTCTGAAACAACTGAGGTAAATGTACCCAAAGTTTTAGATGTTTTGCTGATATCACTGAATTGAAGAAGGCCCTTTCTCAGCAAATAAGCCAGCTACTTCATTTGTTATTTTTTTTACAAGGAATCCTCTTCAGAATATCTAGAAGTTTCTGACTAAGCACTCCACTATTAATGCATGAAGCCACTGAAGCTTTAATAAATGCTTCAACCCCTGTTGGAGGAAACCCCATTTTTCAGTGAGGAAAATTAAAGGAAGGAGAGTTGTTGTGTGCATTGTAGCTTTAACATATATTGGCAAGCCACAGGGAAGCCAGGAAACATTTAGGAAGTCGATTATGTTTAAGAGAGGATATTGTACTTCAGTAACTGACAAAAGTTTTTAGATTTCAAAGGAAAAAGTTAACGTCTGTTTTTGTTTGTTTGGGAGTTTTTATGTCACCTCCAGACAAACCTAAGGTGCTATTGAGTGGAGTTATTGTATTTTGAATGGGTGAGAGAGTAAGTGACCTGTTCAGTTTCTCTGGACTCAAAGTGCTGATCATGTGCTGGAACGCAATGCATGGCCAACAGGATGCCCACTCAGGAAACGGCCACTGTATTGTTGCTTGAAGCCATTTCAGCCTTCTCCTGTCCTCAGGGAGTTCTGCCTTTTCTCTTAGTGTTGTTTCAGGGTTTCAGGAGCGTGTCATGTTTCGACTCAGTAGTGTGGCCCACCATGTCTTAACAGGCCTCTGCTCTTTCTTTACAGCAATTTTTGTGGATTTGCAATCAGGAGAAATATTCTTTAATTTAAGTTTTATTTTATTATTATTATTTTTGTTTCTATTTTATATAGTTTGGTTCTTTTTAAGAAGGGCTCAAGTGTGAAAAACCCAGTAGCTTTTTTGCAGTTGAACATGTGGAAAACATTTACCATCATAATCGCAGTTCAAATCACAATCGCAATATTTTTCAAAATAATCGCAATATGACTTTTTGTCCAAATTGTTCAACCCTAACGTAAAGGCACGCTGCTGTCCACAGCGTATTCAACTTCAGTTCTCCCTCCTTCATGGCGGCTCTTTTCTCTTACAGGCTTAACACAAAACAGGTGTCAGAGATCATTTTCCCCAGGTGTCAATCTTTACCGTTCTCTCTCTCCTGGCCTTGCCCTCCACAGACATCTCTCGGCCACTCCCACATCACCACATACACCAATCGCCCATCACCTAATCTTCACCCCCATTTCTAGAGAGGAAATCCACCACAGCCATCTGTGCCTCCAACCTCTAGATCACCTCAACTTAAAAGGCTGGAGAGCCAGATACCAACGGGTGATCTGCATGTTGGTATCCTTCATGCAATGTAGCCACAGGAGCGGAGCATGGTCCGAACAGAGGATGAAAGCACACCCCATCAGATAGTACCGGAGGGTGAGGACCGCCCACTTGTTGGCCAAACACACCTTCTCAATCATGCTGTACATAGTCTCCCTCAATGAGAGTTTGCGACTAATGTACAGCACTGGACGCTCCTCCCCTCCACCATTTGGGAGAGTACCACTCCCAACCCTCTGTCTTATGCATCTGTTTGCAAGATAAAAGGGAAAGAGAAGTCAGGAAAATGTAAAGTATGTGTTCGGTATGGCGAAGCTGTGGCCGGAGTTGCAGCTGCAGTTTGTTCCTGGGCAAAAAGCTCCACCAAACCTGCCGGTTCTCAGCCTGGGCCTCTCCTGCTCCAGGTGCAGATCCTCTCGCCCTCCGTCTTTCACTGTTAACACATAACAGCTGTCAGATATTATATTTTGGCTCATTTCCCTTGTGCCATAAGGGCTAGAATCGAAAGTTTTTCATCTGATTCCTTGAGTCAAGCCTTACAATATGTATATCTCTGATTTTATTTCCATCTATAATTTTTTTCCGCCATTATCCTCCTAGACTCCTCCTAGACTGTTAGTCCGATTGGCATGTCATTTGGTATACATCATCTACAGACCCTCCTGACAAAAAATTGTCAAAAGAATTTTGATACGTCAAATAGTTCCGAAGATATTAATGATACAATTCCTTCTGTTTATAGTGATTTGAGTAATTTATCAATATTTAGCTTATCACAATCTCCAAATGTAACCAGCCTTGGTGCACATAGTCAACAGGAAATTTAGAAGATTCCAGGTAATTTTCGTACATTTCCGCCACTAGGGGACGCTACAACTAAAACAAATGTCATAACTTTGCAGCTGTTTGAACGACGAAGTTCAAATTAAATATGCATCATCTTTGGTTCAAATGCTAACATAATCTTAAAAAATCGATTCGAAAAATTAACAAAAATGGCCACAACTGGCCAATAAAATTTCAGCACGTTATAACTTGTATTGGGAATGGCAGAGGTTTATGGAAATTACTGTACACAAGCAGGGGATCATTGAGAAGGTTGTCTTCAATCAACTCAGCAATTTTGTTACCTCAAGCTTCTCTTAGATAAGTCTTTCAGTCAGGCTTCCGACCTCACCACAGTACTGAAACAGCCCTGATTAAAGTTTTAAATGATATACGACTGAATACTGATTCAGATAAAATAAACATTCTAGTTCTATTAGATCTCAGTGCAGCTTTTGACACTGTAGATCATAGAACACTTCTAGATAGGCTGTAAAATTGGGTAGGACTCTCTGGGACAGTCCTTGATTGGTTCAGATCTTATCTAGATGGCCAGAGTTATTTTGTCACCACTGGTAATCATGAATCGGATAGGGTGGCTATGACATGTGGAGTTCCACAGGGATCAGTTCTCGGACCGCTTCTGTTCAATCTCTATATGCTACCTCTAGGCCAAATTCTGCAGAACAACGAAATGAACTACCACAGCTATGCCGATGATACTCAAATATATATGTCTCTTAAACCGTTTGACAACAGCTCAATAGATTCTCTGTGTCACTGTATAGAGCACATAAATATCTGGATGAACCAAAATTGTCTACAATTAAACCAAGATAAAACTGAGATTGTGTTTGGCAACAACATTACAAGAACAAGTATTAGTAAAGAGTAATCAGACCTCACATTTAACAGTCATATCAAATCGGTCACCAAAACTGCATTCTATCATTTAAAAAATCTAGCCAGAATCAAAGGCCTAGTGTCCCAAAAAGACCAAGAGAAGCTCATCCATGCTTTTATTTCTAGTAGGTTTGACTACTGTAATGGCCTCTTAACTGGACTTCCTAAAAAGACTATAAAACAGCTGCAGCTCATTCAGAATGCAGCTGCTAGAATGTTAACCAGGACCAAGAGAACGGAGCACATCACTCCGGTTCTAAAACCTTTGGATTGGCTTCCAGTCAGTTATGGAATAGATTTTAAAGTGGTGCTTTTAGTTTATAAATCTCTGAATGGTTTAGGACCTGAATACATTTCTGATATGTTTGAAGAATATAAACTGAGCAGGGCTCTTGGATCCATGAACACAGGTCAGCTATTAGAGCCCAGAGACCAAACTATACATGGAGAAGCTGCGTTTAGCAGTTATGCTGTACATTTCTGGAATAAATTGACAGACATGCACCAAGCGTATACATTTTTAAATCCAGGTTAAAAACGCTTCTCTTTTCACATGCCTACGACTGAGCTCTTAAACTCACTTAAACTTAATCGCACTGTTTAGTCTTACAGCTTTTATAGCTTTCTATGGTTTTTATTTTATTTTTTTTAAATTCTATTTCCATTTTCTTATTCTATGTTTTATTATTATGCTGTATTTTATATTTCTTGATTTATTTGTTATTATATGTATATTTTGCTATCTTTTACTTCATAATGCAAGTTCCGGTGCTAATCAGAGGAATAACCTCTGTGTAAATTTAACAATTTGAGGATGACGGATAATGCAAGTTCTTGTGCTGCTGTTTAGACATTGATGTAGGGTATTTTCTCACAAAAGGACTGACGAATTTATCCAAGTTGTATCCACTGTAAAGCACAATGAATTACTTCGATGTATGAATTGTGCTATGTAAATAAACTTGCTTGCTATCAACTTGAAGCCGCATATAAAATTTTGTGACAATCGGACACACGGTGCCGGTATAATTGGCGAATTCACTTTTTTTTCTTATAACTCTAGGACCGTATAGGCTACAATACAAATTTGTAGCTTCTCTGAATCCACCAGTGCCCCACAATGATATGGTCACTTTATTTTACATTTCTGCTATAAACTTTTTTACAATTTCAAATTTATTAAAAAAACATACTTTTTCGAACTAGTCCTAGGCCGTTTGTCTGATTATCACGCAACTTGGTATATAACATCTACAGACCCTCCTGATAAAAATGTATTCATTAAAATAAATTTTGTCTCAAATCGTTCCAAAGATATATGCAAATATGCTTTGGCCATGGCCAAAAATGACTAAATAGCCTGTATCTTGTGAGCACAATTTTCAAACGTAACAAAATTTTTACACCTAGACAAGAGAACACTTTGACGTAACATGCCGAGTTTAATTCATTTTTGATGCAGGGGGGGTGCTATAACTTAAACTCCTATTTTTTTTTTTAACTGTGCGCAACGCAGGTGAAATGTCACACTAAAATAGCTGTCCACAGAATCAACATGATCTTTTCTGTCTAATTTTTTTGTTTTGGTCATCTCGCCATATGTGCTTGGCCCCCGACAATAGTCACTTGTGGCTATATTTCGTTTTTTCTACAGTTAGACAGAATTGAGTCATGGCGCAATTGTGTATCTTCTCCAAATGTTTCAGACATCTGCTACAAAATTAGACTGCTGTCTTAATTTAAAGATGATAAAAAATTATAATATTTTGTTGCATAATTAGCCATCTGTCATTCTGTGCAGCCATTTCTAATACAAATTATTCTCAGTCTCCTCCCTTGGCTGGATATTTTATTAAGCTATACTTGCAACATTATGATACATTTCAATCCAACTCATTACTGTATTGCTGGTTGGGAGTCTTACATCAGATTATTTTTGACATCCTTTGTGGTTAATTAGTAGTGGTTGTCCGTTTCACAACCATGTTTGGCATTCATATCCTTTTTTTCTTAGACTAATGCTAAAATTGGGAAACCTCAGAAAATAGCATGATACATTTTGTAGCCCTCAAACAAGTTTGTTACAAGTGCATGACAAAAGATTTCCACATGCTGCTTTTCAAGTCAAATCATCTTAGAAAATCATTGAAAAACTGATAAATGAAAAGGCAGAACATACCAGTAAACTTTAAACCTTGAAAGTTCAGATCTTATAGTGTTAATATTTTACGAATGTACTTTTTTTTTTTTTTTTTTTTTTTTTTTTTTTTAATAAATTTATTTAGCACTGATAAGATTTGCGTATTAAAATTGCCTTTAGAGTGATTTACACCTGCAGGCACTTCATTCCTCCTGTAAATCTCTTCTCAATCACTCAAACCACTTGTTTTTAGGCAGTACATCAAAGCTTTGAATATACATCATTACATCACCCTGTGATCATATTCTAAATGAGGGGGTTATAATCTAAAAAAGAGCTGGTGCTAAAGCAATAAGTCATAAAAGTCATTAGTGTTGCTGTTATTTAATGGTTAAGGGGGTAAAACAGTCCTTACTCATGGTTAAATCACTATAAAAATGGCTTTATATAGTTAATCGGAATAAGCTATTTTTCTTACCCCAAGTAAAATAGTTGATTTAATCTATTTATGGTTGCAAAGAAACAAAGCAACTGCAATTTGCACAGTAGTACGTGCAGGTGCAAATGTGTTAATCGGCAGCCATATCACCCTGCAGCTCTTGACTGGTTGCCCACTAAAGCTAAGCAGGGTTGAGCCTGGCCAGTACCTGGATGGGAGACCTCCTGAGGAAAACCAAGGTCGCTGCTGGAAGTGGTATTAGGGAGGCCAGCAGGGGGTGCTCACCCTACAGTCTGTGTGGGTCCTAATGCCCCAGTATAGTGATGGGGACACTATACTGTAAAAAAGCACCGTCTTTCGGATGAGACTTTAAAAACTGAGGTGCTAACTCTCTGTGGTCATTAAATATCCCAGGAACACTTCTCGTAAAGAGTAGGGGTGTAACCCCAGTGTCCTGGCCAATTTCTCCCCATTGGCCCCTATCTATCATGAACTCGTATTAATCTCCATTCCTGAATTGGCTACATCACTCTACTTTCTCCTCTCCACCATAAGCTGGTGTGTGGTGGGTGTTCTGGCGCACTATGGCTGCCGTCGCATCATGAGCATTTGAGTGCCTAGAAAAGCGCTATATAAATGTAAAGCATTATTAATATTATTATTATTATTATTATTAAAAGCATTTATCAATGTTTAATGGCTTCGAACGTGGCTCATTCAATCAGATGAGTTAGAAAATGTATAAAAACAATTTTATCAGAATCAGCTTTATTGCCAAATAAGCTTACACATACAAGGAATTTGTCTTGGTGGCTGGAGCTTCCAGTGCACAACATTGCAATACAGCAACAAGACAGAGATGATAATAATGAGAAAAAATAAATACAAATAGAATAAAAAAAAAATGTGATATATGTCACATTATAAAGTAAAGATCAATTCAAGAAATAGTGAGAGCAATTTGTGTGTTATTGCTGTATGAGAAGTTATGCAAGTTGTTGCATATTTTCCTGACAGCAATTTTAAATTAGGATGCTTAAGATGTATTGAGAACATGAGTAATTATTACTTCCATTGCACATAAATTCCATTTGCCTTTAGGGTGGGCATTTCCTCATTGACGTTAGGTAAGAATTGACTTGTTAAAATAGCAAGCAGAAGAGTGACATGGCATTTTTTAAACCTTGACTGAAACCAGACTGTTGCGTATACTTTTTAAGGCTGTTCTTGAAAACTCTGCTTTTGTCTTGGTGTAGCTCACCAATAGTATGTCACAGGGACACCAAAACCAGGATGGCTTTTTTAAACCTGTCAACCAGTTTTAGTCATTTCATCGGTTGTTAAAATATTCCATTGGCCCCATTCTCTTCCATGGTGTCTCACTGGAACCCAGATATTTCTTTTTTTTTTTCTTTTTTTTTTAAAGAGGGATGCGTCAGGGGCCTGGGTAGCTCGGCGAGTATTGACGCTGACAACCACACCTGGGGGCACAAGTTTGGATCCGGGGTGTGCTGAGTGACTGGTCTCCTAAGCAACCAATTGGCCCAGTTGCTAGGAAGGGTAGAGTCACATGGGGTAACCTCCCCGTGGTCGTGATTAGTGGTTCTCGCTCTCAATGGGGCATGTGGTAAGTTGCGCATTGATTGTGGAGTGTTGCATGAGCCTCCACATGCAGAGTCTCCGCGGTGTCATGCACAATGAGCCACGTGATAAGATGCACGGATTGACTGTCTCAGAAGCGGAGGCAACTGAGACTTGATTTATTTATCGCTAACAATAATCAACTAAGTTGTGTGAAATGCCAAAAATACAAGACAAATCTTTCTTCAATCAAAGCTTTATACAAATATTTATTTTTTACTGACCAACTATTCTAATGCAAACTTGAAAACATCAACATCGGAGAAAATTTCCTTGCTGTAAAAGGAAACTCGAACGCAAAACAGCCACCCAAGTATGCATGTAGCCTACTTTTTAGAACTGTTTATAAATAATTTAAATTAAAAAATGTATACGAATTTTCCTATTTTGTTTGTGGATTTTCTCCCCAATTTGGAATGCCCAATTCCCAATGCGCTCTTAAGTCCTCATGGCAGTGTAGTGACTTGCCTCAATCCAGGTGGCAGATGAATCTCCGCATCAAAGACAGTCAAACCGCGCATCATATCACATGGCTGGTTAAGCACGTTGCCGCTGAGACCTAGTGCGTCTGGAGGCTTCGCACTATTGTCCACGGCATCCTCGCACAACTCATCACACATCCCTCTGAGAGCAAGAACCACATTATAGTGACCACAAGGACGTTAACCAAATGTGATTCTACCAACCCTAGCAACCGGGCCAATTGGTTGCTTAGGAAGCCTGATTGGATTCACTCAGCACGCCCTGATTTGAACTTGCGACTCCAGGTTTGGTAGTCAGCGTCTTTACTTGTTGAGCTACCCAGGCCCTGATATTTTCCTCTTAATATATTTTCAGTGTAGTGTATTTTTAATACTTTCAGGCTGTGTTTAGTATGAATTTGTGAATTCAAAACTGCATGCTGTCCTGGTGAGAACTGACATGATTGTTGGGATGGATGATACAAGGAGACCGGCAGATTAACAATGTTTTGTAATCAATTATTGTCTTGTACTGTAACACGCTTTCATGGTTTATGTAGTAAATGTAGGCTGCGTCCGAAACCAGAAAAATGCTGCTCCCAGAGGCAGTATACAGAAATCGGAAGGGATCAAGGCATGTCCAAATCCAATGTTTGCGTCACATCTTGTCTATACAGACCTATTTGATCAATTTTTGAAGGCAGCATATATGTATCCTTCGCAGCCTATGAAATCCCACAATCCTGTGCTCCACAATCCACAGCGGTTGAGCTGAAGAATAAAAAACGTTGGCTGAAGAGGCAGTTTATAGCCAATTTGTGTATAAGTGTACGTTTTTATTCACTTTTTCCAACTTTTGATTCCACCTTTAGTGGACACTAGATGGCGTTAATCAGTTGCTGGAGGTTCCTTCATATGCAAACACTGTCTGTTGAGTCATTGACTGATGGGGCAGCGAGGCAACAAGACAGCTACTTTTGGTTTTGGACGCAGCCGTAGTGTTCATCTTTAGAGAAACGCTCCCATGATTAGCATGGAAGTAAAGGATGTGTATCTGTTTTTATTCTATTGCTGACAGGATGTGACATGCAGTGCTCAAGCGTTCTGAGATGCTATTCTGCTCAATACAATTGCACAGAGTGGTTATCTGAGTTACCGTAGACTATGTTCAAACCAGTCTGGCCATTCTCTGCTGACCTCTCTCATCAACAAGGCATTTCCGGCCACAGAACTGCCGCTCAATGGAAGTTTTGTTTTTGACACCATTCTGAGTAAACTCTAGGGACTGTTGTGTGTGAAAATCCCAGGAGATCAGCAGTTGCAGAAATACTCAAACCAGCCTGTCTGGCACCAACAATCATGCCACGGTCCAAATCACTGAGATCACATTTATCTCAAAATTCTGTCTAAATTACCAAATGAGAAATCATTTTTAGAGTCCACCTTGCATATCATGTTCTACCCAACCTCTTGGTTAGCTTAAACAAAAATTATTTCAAAGTGGAACATATGTTACTCTGTAAGATGTATAAATGGAGGTGTGTCTCCTGGGCTGAGCTCTGAGCATAATCCAGAATACGAGAGCTCTTTAGCGACACAGTGTATTAAATGATCACCCTGGAATGCTGTTGCTATGGTCAAATGTGAAGGGCAACTCAGAGCCTCAACTAGCCATTTTTGTGCCTTGTTTAATTGCCTAACCCTAAGAATAATTTCTATTAGTGGGTCAGTGGTCATACTGTTCTCGGTTGGTCACTGTATAAAACATCTTCTGAATTTTTTGAATGCCAGTGTGAATGAAATGCTGTTGAACAGGTTTTTGTTTGTCTTATGTACATGCGTTCACAGAGACATTCACAAGTGTGTACAAAAATAACCAAAATCATTTGAACGCGTTTAATGCAAGGAAACTTCTGGTTGTTGGAGTCCCATTCAAAATGAGAGAAGAGCTGGAGACAAATAAACGTGTAGCTTTTCTTTTGGAAAACACATTTTTTAATAGAATAATCTGAAGCTAATCTTTAAAAAAACAAAACAAAGGATGTCTTACATTTTCCGTTTTTTGGCTCATTTTTCACAAAATTAAACCGTTTCACCAATGACCTTCTCCAGACCGTCACACCACGATCTCGGCCAAGACCTAACCGTCGTTCTCAAAGTGTGTGTAGCATTTTTGGACTTGTCTTGGAACTTCATGTCCTGTTCTGTCTTTTAATTTTAGGATTAAAAGAATGCTATACTTCAACAGTCTGATTGAAGACTCTTGTGTGTTAAAATTTGCTCTTCAAACCATGTTGCTTTTATTACAAGTATCTCCTATTTCAACCTTTTGCAACAGTCAAGGTGGAGAGCATACAAAATATTGTTATGTGGTTGATAGTGTGTTCTCGGTGGTGGCTTACTGCTCGGGTCAAAAGAGCCTACCCTCCTAATCTCTGTCCCACCATGTTTAGATTTTGTTTGGTTTGTTAAGGGGTATTTACACATGGTCACTTCATGTGTTATTATTGATCAGATTGCTATCCGATTAAATTAGCACATTCCATTTACACTTTGCATATTAATGTGTCCGCGAAACGGATATAAACCAATCCTCAATTCCTGCGCTATATGCAATTAAAACAGAGTTCACGTCCGTGATTTATGCTAATGCCGGGCAGCAAATGTAAAATGTTTGTTTGTTCAAACCCTTAACCCTAAAAGTATGACTTGACCTTCTAAGAAGTCCATATTTTTATGCCAACCAAATGCCAAACTGTCGATTATGGATGTTGAGTCTTTCGGTGTCACCACTTGAGATCTCTAACATTGGAACAAAAAAATTAAGACATTATAAAAAATTTAAAATCTCTAAAGGTGAGCAAGTAAGACCTACTTTCTTTCTGTGTGCAAACACTTTGTTTTTCTTTGTTTTGTTTTTTTTAAGTATTACATTAATGTCAACCTGATTATGTTGGATAACGTCACCTTGCTCTAAAAAGTAAATAGGTTGGTACAAAGGATGGTCATAAAAAGTTATACAATAACATTATTAATTGCAGCAGTATCAGTTGGATGAGAGCTGACCTACTGACTTTTGCACAGTTTTGAGGTGTTTAGCCACTCCTCCTGAGGTGAACTAACAAAGGCCTGTTTTGATAGTTCAAAGGTTCAATAAATATCAACACATTATTTCCAGTGGTGGTTTATAAAGCATTGTTTATAATGATGGATGGTTCTATATTGATTACAGTGTCACATTTGAAGGAAGCAATAGACGTGAGATTAATCAGGTGATGATTGAAAAAATATGCAATTATTTTGCTTTAAGTATAATATGATTTAATGGTTAAAGGGACAGTTCACTAAAAACATATACAGTATATATGCCATTATTCACACAAGAATACATAAGGCAATGTTAAGTAGAATGTTGGACTCGGTCACCATTCACTTTCTTTGTGTGGAAAAAGGATGCAATAATGGTGACTGAGACTAACATACTGCCTAACAGTAAGTCATAGGGGTATGGAACAAAATGAGGGTGAATAAATGATGACAGAATTTTCATTTTTGGGTGAACCGTTTTTTTGTAACACACTATTTGAGCGATCATGTTGTAAATGTAAAATGTTTTCCTCATTGCAAACAGCGCTTCAAGAATTCACACAACGCTTCTCTCCACAGAGTGGATGCTACTGAAACCCAAGGCTGATATCCTCCACTTGCAGCGTCTGAGATATGGATGACCCTTTAAAGGTTGACTGATTGCGGTTGACACCTCATGTGTGCTTCATAACTATGCTGCGAGTTACTAGAGGCCGCATGGCCGCAGTACCCGCCAACGACCCGCTGAAATCCCCCACCCCATTCAGGGAATGATCAAACCACCCCGTCTAGGACAAACGCATCAAGAGACCTCTTTCACACAGGTCAGTATCAAACCAAAAGTATTCTGCTGCCTGTGTTACTCTTTGATTGACTGGAATGTGTTGGATAATGGACCATTAAATCCTCAAATTAAAGAAATGGTTCAACCAAAAATGAAATCACTATCATCATTTACTCACCTCAATGACACTCCAACACAAAAATAGCATTTTAGGGACTGACAGCCTCAGTCACCAATCGCTTTCAATCGCAGCATCTTTCCATACAATTAAAGTGAATGGTGAATGAGGCTAACATTCCGCCTACCATCTCTTTTTGCTTTCCATGGAAGAAAGAATTTCATATGAGTTTGAAACTACATGTAGATTTATATGTTCGGGTGAACTATCTCTTTAACATTTCATAAGATCTCTGTCCTTTGTGCTTCAGCTTTGAATTGGGACTAAAAGGTATATCAATACTCAAAATCTGCTTGAACAATTACTGTTAATCAGCAGGAAGGAAGATACCCCAAATCCAATGGCATGGGTGAAGTTCTTCAGGAGACCGGGGGGCAATCTTTCCAGGTCATACCAGCCAGGATCTATGCTGTCACTGGCCCCCACCAAGGGACTTCTAAATGAGCCGGGACAGAACAGCTGCTTCCTCAACAGTGCAGTGCAGGTACATGTTTAACCTAAAGCTAAAGGAACGGTTGCATAATAAGGTCTGTTTTTCGTAGACAAACCTTTTGAATGGTAATTCATTAATTTACCCTTTTTTTATCTATTGGTTATTTTTTATTGTTTTGTTTCTTGCGTGAACACACTCACAAAAGTACTTGGTATGACATGGTTTTTAGAATTTTTGGGGGGACATGTACCATAGTAATCCCATGGTATTCTTTGAAACCAAACATACCATTTGAGTACTATGTAAATACAATGGTATATTATTATGCCAATCATTTACTACCCAGGTATATTTTAAAGTACAATTGTATTACCATCTGATACCTTGCTTGAATAGTAATACTTTATTTTACCCTATTTCTATCAATTGACACACTTGAGCTATTATAAAAATAGCTTAAGTGGATTTACTTACAAAAAAGTACATGGTTAGACTTGGTTTTTGGACAGGGTGCCATGGTATTGCAACATTTTTGTAGACACCTACCATGGTAATACCATGGCATTAAAGGTGCACACGCGAGCGAGCATCGACCAAAACAATGCCGTAACATACAAAGAGACTGAACGTGATCCACCTGCATCATGCTAACAGATGAAGTGGCATAATTAAAATTACACAGTTATGATTGTTTTACTACAAACTTTGAGACTGTATATTATATTTGACTCTCCAATGCTGGAACTGGGCTAAAACAAAGTGTGGATATAGGTCTGATTATGCGAGACTGTAGTTTGAAGTAATACACTTTTCTTTGCATGATATATAGACTGTATTTATACGATAGCCTATGTCGGCGTTAGCTAGCTAGCCAGCTTTATCAATAGCTGTTAGCTAAATTTGGTGGATGATGACAGTAGCTGTTTATAAAATAGACTGTACATTTATAAATATGTTGACACAATTCAGTTTTGATGTGATTCCATCACAACTGTCATTTTGATATATCGATGCGCTATTGTATATATGTATATATTTTCCGTATAACCAAGTCTTGAACATTGTCTAGCATTCATTTAATGTGTTATTGTTGTTTACCTTGCTGATTAATTATAGATTAACATTGTTTATGACAGTTACTGTGCAGGCAAGATCAAGTTAGCTAAAGTGACACAGATCAATACTTATGGCACTATATTTCACATGCTTTGCAGTTATATAAGCTTACCTGTCCAAGAAGAAGAATGCCAATTCAGGGTCTGTTTTGATCCCCAAAACCAAACAAAGTTCCCTCCAGGAATCAAATGCCTTGCCGATGTTCACTCTAGTTTTCGCTCGATCACGTTCCCGCTTAGCCAGACGGAATTCATTAGATAAATGTTTTTTTAGTTTTTTTTTGTATTATTTTTTTGGCTTACTCAGAGTTTGTGTAGTGTAGAGTGTTGTGCTGGGAGCCGGACGTTTGCTGAATTCCATCTCTAAGATAACGATACCTAGTGTTGCAGTTTGTTGTCACTGTTGAATAGAGGAAGAGAAGCTATTACTGAGGCAAGGCTCTTGGGAGTGCACATAAATGTCACATCCTTTGGATTTTCCTGGCAAAAGCGACCCGCTCCCTTCGCATGAAAATCAGTCGACGGGCTTTAATAGGCAACCTAGGAAGTCTGGGAAGGGATAATTTTTTAAATTGCATTACAAGCCCTTCACACATTAGCAAAAATAAATTCAATATTGCAGGAAAATTGTTACATTTTGCACCTTTTAATCTGGGATATGAGATAGTATTTACACACTGAAAAAAGACACTTTTCAGCTTCAGATTTATTTGGGTTGAAAATACAAAAGTGACATATTGTCTTAAAATTGGATGGGTCACATTGCCCTGTGCTTTTGAATACTTGGGGCAATATGATTTCCGCTATGTGGAAAACATGTATGGAATCACGGAATCCAGTCATAAAAATGGATTTAAATATAAAACACAGAATGTCATGGAATTTGAAAATTTGGGATGAAATTAATGTTTAAATACACAATTCATCTAATAAAATTTGTGCTATGTCCTAGTGTGATTATTAAACCACAAAAGGCTGAGATTTAATTAAAGAAATAGCCTACATTAGCTGCATGCTTCAACAGTAATTATAAACTAACCGCATCATTAACATCATGCTCTGTGTGTGTATTAAGGACAAGATCGGGGCAGAGCACTTTATTCATTGTGAAGCACAGCACATGCAGACTATATATTTATATAATTACATCATGGCCTTTTGTGTTTAATATGCACAGTAGCTTTTTGTTTGTGAAGCCGTCAAAAACATCCGAGTGTTTGCCAAATTGCCAAAATAAACCTCCATTTAACTAGATGCATGAAATTTGAAAAATACTTCAATAAATATTACCTCTTGAATAGTAAAATGTTATATTCAATGTAGTAGCATTATTATTAATAATAATAATAATAATAATAATAATAATAATAATAATAAATAATTAATCATTTGAAATTTGAAAAAAAGATTTCATAGGGCCCTAAATGCTATGTAAATACCATGGTATATTGTTATGGTAATTATTTAGTACCATAATATATTTTAAAGTACCATGGCATTACCATCTGATGCCATCACTCTTCTATGGCACATATCACAACACTGTTTGTAAGGGCAACATAATGACATGGGATGTTTGATTTGAAGGATTCATTTATTGTGTTACTGTTTTTTGCCTTTGCAGCAAGATTAAGACTCTAAGATATAGTAGCATATTAGTCCGCCCCCCACGCACCCCCCTAAACAGACTTAACTTTCTTGACACACATCTGACATCCAACTGCCTCAACAGTCATCTCTTCAATACCCTCTGAGAGAGCTCCTACATAATGTTCCATTGAACGCAAATATTCACGGCATCCCAACTCCACCCATCAACCTCCAAATCTTGCTCACAGAAGTCTTTGTCATGTTCTCAGTCTGTCTGCTGGTTACTGGAAAGCTGTTTGTCCCCCGTGGATGGGAATGTGGACATAATGATTGATTTAGTGGGGGTGTGCTCTCTTGTTCATGTACTCATTACCATGAAGTGAGGTCATACTCGGGCTGTGTTCAGACTAAGTTGTCTAGGGCTTAAGGAAAATTCATTGAAAGAAGAGTAACCTTATACTGCCAGTACACACACACAGAGAGGAACAACTCTCTTCTCCCCATCTTCTGTCAATATAGCCTCGCCTCCCTTAATCTCTGTCCACCAAGCAAGGACATTATGTGTCATATTTCACTTCTCAGAATTTCTGTTCACAATGAAGAACATGTAAGAAAACATAGTCAATGGAGGTTGATTCTTAAAATGCTTGTCACACACACATTGGGTAAATGATCTATGATTGTTTTAGGTTTTACCATTTTTAATTGATACCTTTCAGTATTCAATGAAATATAATTAAAATCGACACTTCTCTTGAATCCGTCCGCCATCCTGTATTTTTTTATATTTTTTTGGGATTGCCTAATCACGAATACATTTAAAGCTTACTTGGAATTTGAGAGAAGCTAGGTATCTTTAAAGACCGCATCATTTTGCTGCCTATGGTGTGGACCAACTTTCACAAAGGGTCAGATTCCTTAAAATGCTGTCTAGCTCACTAGTTTTTGGAACAAAGCCAACGTATATGTACGTAACATTTTGTAAGGTGATTAAATCTAATTCTGCATCTATAATTGTTTGTTCCAGGTGTTATGGCAGCTGGATATCTTCAGACGGAGTCTTCGGCAGCTCCCAAACCACTACTGCCTGGGTGACTCCTGCATTTTCTGTGCTTTGAAGGTATTCTCCTGGCCAAACAAAACATTAAACAAATTTAAATAAATGTTCCAGGCTCAATACAAGTAAAGCTCAATCGACAGCTTTTGTTACATAATGTTGATTATCGCAAAAAAATTAAAAATCATCTTTTTGTTTATTTAAATTTTTTAAAATAGATCACGATAGATACAGTTAGGTATTTACAGTAGAAGGGAATGGGGCCAGTTCATAAAGGTTCAGATAGTTCAAAAACAATTTCAAATTGCCACAAAACATAAGCATTATACGTGTGAACATTATTTTTCTGTTATTAAAGGGATAGTTCATCCAAAAAAGGAAAAATCTTGCATCATTTACTCACCCTCATGCATGAAGAACACCATCCCAACCGTGATGAAGCATGGGGGTGGCAGCATCATGTTGTGGGGTGTTTTTCTGTAGGGGGGACTGGTGCACTTCACAAAATAGATGGCATCATGAGGAAGGACAATTATGTGGATATATTGAAGTTGTGGCAAAATTGTTTCAGGACAACAAAGTCAAGGTATTGGACTGGAGTTGCCATCACAAAGCCCTGACGTCAATCTGATTTGTGGGAAGAACTGAAAAGGCGTGTGCGAGCACGGAGGCCTACAAACCTGACTCAGTTACACCAGTTCAGTCTGGAGAAATGGGCCAAAATTTCCAGCAACTTATTGTGATATGCTTGTGGAAGGCTACCCAAAACATTTGAACCAAGTTAAACAATTTAAAGGCAATGCTACAAAACACTAACAATGTGCATGTAAACTTATGACCCACTGGGAATGTGATGAAAGATATAAAAACTGAAATAAATAGTTCTCTCTACTATTATTCTGAAATTTCACATTCTTAAAATAGTGATCCTAACTGACCTAAGACAGGGAATTTTTTCTACCATTAAATGTCAGGAATTGTGGAAAAACTGAGTTTAAATGTATGTGGCTAAGGTGTATTTAAACTTCTGACTTAAACTGTGTTCTTCTAAAAATATTTATTTGTCTTCAGCAGAAGAAAGTAAGTCATACACATCTGGGATGGTGTTAGGGTTGGTAAATGATGAGATAATTTTTATTTTTGAGTGAACTATCCATTTAAAATCAGCGATTTCCTGCTTTTACAAAATTATAGGGTTTACCGGTGTTACCGTCATGACATAAGTTTAAATATTGCACATTTCTGGCTAATAAGGAAGTTCTATGTTAATGCATATAACGTTTATAACTTGTGGCTTTACTTTTCAAACGGTGTGTGTGTTGTTTTTGACTAGCCCCATTCAATTCCATTGTAAGTCCCTCATTGCAATTGTGTGTGTATGTGTGTTTATTTTTAATTAAATGAGGGAGTCGAAAATCAACATTATGCCACAAATTATGTCAATTGAGCTAAACTTGTATTGAACCTGAAATATCCCTCTTAAGATCTTCTTAAATTGTCTTTTGTGTCAAAATTCAGTAAGTACATTTTGTTTGTTGTGCAGGGAATATTCTGTCAGTTCCAGCACAGTCGAGAGCGAGCGCTACCCTCGGATAACCTTCGTATTGCCCTTGCCGAAACATTTAGGGATGAACAGCGCTTTCAGTTAGGCTTTATGGACGATGCTGCTGAATGCTTCGTAAGTGTCTGTGTGTGTGTTTGTGAGTCAGAAACCAAAAGGAAAATGTCATGGCAAATGCTAAATGGGTATCATGTAAATAGAAATGATATTAATAGCTTTTTCAAGTTTAGTTTTTTCAGTCCGTCTGTTGGGGGGTTTTTTTTGGCAGTGTGACCCCTTCAATTTTAAGACATTTTGTCACACTTGTATTTTCAACCCAAGAGCCTAAAGCTAGCGTGTCTTTTGTTTTCCCAATGTTTAAACACTTTCTCATATCCCAGCTTAATATGAAGAGACCTCTATAAAAAAAGCCATTTTTAGGTCAATTTCCTTTCAAATTTTAAACTCTCTGGCACAGTAGCATTAGCTCAACTAGTGGCATTCGTTTTAGGCAGGACTATCTGCTTGCCTGGCCAATGGAAAAAATGGGGGAGTTTTTAGAAAACCTTTTTTCAGAGAGATTTTTTTGCTTTTCTGTTTGGTGATGCAAGTGCCACATAAATTGCACAATTTACCTTTAAAATTGTAATGTGGTTATTTTAGATTGTCTTTTTTATAGAAAAATGAAATACTGATATAAAGGGCAAGCTCATATTTTTATGTCTTCAAAACAGTTCCAAATAAAGCTCTGTGTGTACATTACAGTTCATGCACCTTAACACATATATGTGTTTGTATGTCTCTTCCCTTGGCTTCCATGTTACTCTCTCACAGAAAAGGCTGAAGCAAGCATGTTCACTCTTTAGTAATGTGCATTTCTCTCAGGCCACCTAATTGCAGTAAACCTGCTTAGCACTGTAGCCTGTAATCATTTTCTGTTTAGCACCGCAGGACTGTGGAGAGTCAGCCATTACCTCAGTAAAGGTTTGTTTACAGTGCTATCCTAAACAACATGATCAATGAAGGCGCTCTATCAAGTCAAGCCTGGAGGTGCATTTACATTGATGTCAGAGTCAATGAAGGCTCTTTAGCAGTGCTTAGGATGAAGGCAATGCAACCAATAATGGATTTATCTTTTTGTTTAAGTTGCCCTTTTGTACAGACCCGTGCCAGTGAAAAACAAATGTTATCCTTGATCTTTATTGGCGAAACATAAAAATAATCCTGCATCATTGCAAAAGGGCAGGTTGTGACAGCGCTGTTGGCATTACTCAATGAAAGGGTATGTTTAAGCAGATAATAGGCTTGGGGAACATTACGCAAGCTCAGCATTCATTCACTTAATGCTAAGGTATCATTGTTTCAGCCCAAACAAATCTAACATTTGCTTCACTGGTAGGTAGAGGAATTGTTTTCATGTTGGTCTATTGCATTTTTTCTTTATATGTTTAATATGATACATCACCTGCAATTGAGTTGAAATATCTTGTCTTCTGGAATATTTGATAGGCTGAATAAGTCTGATGAAGGCCCCGATGGTGGCCGAAACATGTTTTTTTTTGTTATTGAATAAAGCTCTCTTTTTTTTTTTTGCATGTAGAGCAAGTGTTGCGCCTTCTTCTTTTTAAAGTATGGCATTTTTTAATATTGTTTGTACCTCCTCTTTAGTTGGTGGAATTATTATTTTTTGTGTGATTAAGCCCAGAAACATTCTTTGCTGCTTGGTCTGGTTGAACATGCTTACATGTGTTCTGGTGTAAAAGCTAAAGTGTGGTAATGTTTTGGATGCTAGAATACTTCCTCATATCCCAACTTAATATGCAGAGACTACTTGTTGGTAGATTTCCCTGAAAAGTGTAAACATTGCTGCTTTGTGGTGCTAACAAAACATTAATCTGTTGTTTGGGCATCCCGACCAGTATGACACAGCAAAATTAGTTTAACTGTTGGTGTTTGGGGCATATCCATTTGTTCGACCAATGGGACGAGTGTTTGGGAAATCACTTTGAAAACAATAATTATTTTTGAAATTCCATTTGTTGAATTTAGTGGCACAGAAACACTTCATCTGTAAATACTTTTTGGAAAAATGCCTCTTTATGCAAACACTAATGGCACAGCTCTTTTTTTTTCACAGGAAAATATTCTAGAAAGGATTCACCTGCACATCGCACCTGATTGCGAGACAGATGCCTGTACTTCTAAGTCCTGCATCACGCATCAGAAGTTTGCCATGACACTTTATGAACAGGTATTGCAGTCTTTTTAATACCCTATCTAACATGTGCACACACAGCTGCAACTCATGTGAGAAACAGAGAATGGATCACTGTCCTGCACTGCTGGTTTTCAATCAGTCGGGTACAGTGGTTGGCACACACATGGAATACTAATTCAGTGACATTACCATTCCATCGCCCTCCTTCTCTTGAGACGTGGGAATACAGCCCTTAGAAAACAGTCCTGTGGTGGTATCATGGTGCATTGATGGTAATATCATGGTACTTTGGGATATAGCTTGGAATCAAATAATTACCCAATTCATATACCATGGTATTTACATGGCATTCCAAGCTACGTCAAAGCCATGGTGTTTTATTTATTTATTTTATTTATTCATATTCCTTCTACTCTCCTTATTTTGTGTTTTACCTGTCACTAGCATGAAATGTCCATTATGCTGGCTCACTCAGCTGTTTATACACACTCTTCCACACTCCACATACATCTTCATTCTCACATTATCTTACTACTATGATACTGTCCTACTATCTTACATTAGATGTCATGATTTGTTTTGCTAAATTTGTTTGTAAGTTTTTACAAACTAAAAACAAGGTATTACTATAGTGCATGTCCAAAGGTTAATGGGTTTACCATGGTACCATGTCCAAAAACATGGTTTTACCAGAGTGCATGTACACACATACAAAGCATTATCATGATACGACTTCAGCAATTGTTTTACCATTGTGCATGTCCAAACCTAAATTGTTTTACCATGGTACATGTGCAAAAACATTGCTTTACCATGGTACATGTCCAAAAATACATAGTATTATCATGGTACAACATCAATAAAAATGTTGACCTTGGAACAGGTCCAAAAATGGATGGTTTTAACGTGGTACGTGTGCAAAAACATGGTTTAACCATGGTACATGTATACAAGTTCATAGCATTATCATGTTGCCATTTCCATAAACAATGTAATACCATTTTACATAACTATAATTTAGAGACCATCATATAAAGCAAATTTATATTTATCCTAACATGTCATGTACCTTGTTTATTTGCCGTTTTAAACAGGATATGACCATTAAAGGAATGATGAGTGTTTGAAGTGCTAATTTTACATTGGTTGCACCCTCATGCTGTACATCATCTAGATTACACAATATATAAGTGTGTAAAAATACATTTAGATTCAGACATCGCTTGCATTCCAAAGTATAATCAAGACAATTATATGATTATTATAGATTATGGTGTAATGACTAGTAATGAATCACTTTGTGAATGTGTGTACATTTCCTTTAGTCAGTTTGTAGGAGCTGTGGTGCATCATCCGATCCGCTACCCTTCACTGAGCTTGTGCATTATGTGTCCACGACAGCACTCTGGTAAGCAATAAGCACTACACAAACCATCTTGTATGATCTGTGCCAAAACTTAGTGAGCTGCCTACAGAGGCAGCATTTTAAGGTGTCATTGGCATGCTCTCAACAAGAAGGCTGCTCTAAAAAGTAGGCATTTTATGATGCTATCTAAGATATCAAATTGTTTCAAAATTCTAAGGCAAGATCACACATATGGTTCACAGGGAAGGCAATCCAGAATTCACTGTCATACACACCCCAAAAAGTATGTAATTTTGTACTGAACTGTATCGATAGTTCAGTGAAATAAAAGTGGATTATTTTACCCAATATTTGTGTGTGATATGTATTTGTATTCTCACTAGAGTATTGGCTTTAGCTTAGCTTAGCATTAGCTTAGCAACAATCTAAGATCTAACTCAATTGCGGGAACCTATGGCATGTAAGGAGGGGTAATCACTGGCACGCCAGCAATCGCAAGAGAGGAGAAGACCATTTTATTTATTCAACACCTGCATTCCAATCTACATCTAATGTAATCCTTCCTCATGATCACGCAGTGTGTTTTCATGAGCTGAATGGAAGGCTAAACTTAAAGTTAAAATGTGACGAGACTGCAACATTCCCAAACCGATTCATGCAGCGCGTGCAAGCCATTCACACATCACGAGACGGCAGCGCTTCACTTTTGGTTAATCGCGGAAGTAAACGCACCCGCTTTGCTTCGGTCAGTCTGCGTAGATGGCAGTCTACATTACGCATTTCATTTGTTTGCTTTCAGAACAACACGTGATGTAATAAGGTGTAAAAATTGTCCTTGAGATTTTCGACCCATCATACAGATACACCCTCCTTAAACCATGGTCACACTTAAAATTGCATTTAATGATTAAATGTGAAAACATAAACCCACATCGTGGGGTTAAAATATAAATTAAACCTGGAAATTAAGTTTTAGGATTTTGCAGGTGCGATTAACCAAAAAGGGTTTTATAGTTGATCGGCTTGTGATGCACGAATGGCTTGAACACTCGGCATGAGTCTCGTCACACATTAACAGTGTTTAGTCTCCAATTATTTTAATTATTAATTATACTTTAATTGTGTTTAGTCTCCCATACAGCTGATAAAAGCACGCTCATGATAAAGGATTACATCAAGACTGGAGTGCTGTGCAAATTATTATTCATAAAATAACCACCTCCTCTCTCGCTGTTGCTTGCATGCTAGTGATTACTCAGCTCTGCGTGATTTAGAAAAATGTAGTCAAGTAATTTATTTGTATTGTGCTTTTCACAACATATTAATCATGCATTAACAGAAAATGAAACTGCAATATCAAGTCTCGTTCATCATTGAGTAGTTTGATTAAATATGATTGTAAATTGTGTATAAATTGCATTAATTAAATAATAATTGTATTTAGAACCTGAATGAGCAAGCCAAAGGCGACTGTTGCAAGGAACACAAAACTCCAAGAAAATGTAGTATGACTTGGGCCTAATATAAGAAATATTTAATTTTGTGATCAGTTAACCCGTTTTGTACAAAAGGACAGGTTTTAATTCCTTACATTTATATAGCACTTTTCTAGGCACTCAAAGCGCTTTACATAGTATAGGGAGAATCTCCTCAACCACCACCAGTGTGCAGCATCCATCTGGATGCCATAGTGCACCAGAAGATAGATAAGGGCCAAAGGGGAGAATTTGGCCTGGACATCAGGGTTATGCACCTATTATTTACGAGAAGTGCCCTGGGATTTTTATCGACCACAGAGAGTTAGGACCTCAGTTTAACGTCTCATCCAAAAGACTGTGCCTTTTTTTACAGTATAGTGTCCCTGTTACTATACTGGGGCATTAGGACCCACACAGACTGTAGGGTGAGCACCCCCTACTTGCCTCCCTAATACCTCTTCCAGCAGCAACCTTGGTTTTCCTCAGGAGTTCTCCCATCCAGGTACTGGTCAGGCTCAACCCTGCTTTGCTTTAGTGAGCAACCAGGCGAGAACTGTAGGGTGATATTTCTTTCATTAAAGCACAAGATGCTGTGTAAGAATTCACATGTAGGATCGTAATTGTATCAAATTTTTCACTCAAACTGTTATGATGATAATATAATTTGTAGTGAAAAAGAAACGATTAAAATAAAAAAAATCAAAATAGAAACATTTTCATAAGTGGACGTTTTTAGTTGGGAGTCCTCGGCACATACATTGACCTCAAATAAAAAATGGCACACCATGTCAAAAAGGTTTCCGTCCCCTGGTGGAGAGCATTAAAAATCTGATTGGAAGCAGTGTTGGGTGGTATCGGATTACAAAGTAATACGTTACTGTAATCGTATTACTTTTAGGCACAACAAGTAGTGTAATGCATTACATTTTAAATCAGATTACAGTTACTGACTTTCAATGAAAGTAATTACTTTTATGTACATTACTTGGGTTACATATATCTCTAAAATAATATATATAGAAATATGTGTAATACAATTAAAATGTGAGTTCAAATGTTCATATGAATGTCTGCTTGCATTTCTGTGACAGCAAAAGAGTGTGCAACAATGAACAAGGAGAAAATGGACATTATTTTGAATTAGTTGAGTGGGAAAAGAAAACATTTTAGTGACAAGCACTGGTAAATAACTGGATTGATGGCGCAACGTTAAACTGCCAGCAGGAAGTGAAGTCACCGGAAGTGTTCGATCGGCCATCTTAGTATGCCCAACCTCTCATAGCGTCAATGACTGACAGGTGAAAATACCCCAGGTTCACCATCTGCGACCTGCGGAAATGACAGTTGCATTTCCCCCTGTAGTGACAATCATGTTTAATGCTTGTTATGGATAATATTTGTTACGAGGGAGGAGAAATATGCAGATCGTGATGTCAGAGTATTCACCTGCCCCGGTGTTCATTATATCAGTGCAGCACAACAATCACCAAAGGAAGTGGGAAAACTGTCCAACTGTTACCCCTGAAAGAGACTAAAGAAGTCAGACCAGGATTTCTAAATCGCCTTAAATGCTCAGGATTTGCTTGTTTTCACCTAAGTGAAAGTTAAATGAATTGTCCTACAGTCAAACCTGTATCAATTTTAACCAGCTTTGCATGGTATGTCTCCCTCAATCTCAGCACCCACTGCGTGTGATAGAGGGAGAGTGACCGTGAGAACAAGCACTTTTTGATAAAATCATAAATCAAGTAACTCTGAACAAACTCTGTGATTATCACAATAAATAAGGTCTGAAAATGTCTGTTTGTATCTTACCTCAGTTTCAGTGAACTTGTTTACATTCAGCTAATCTGTTTGCTGAAGAAGTTTGTCAGAGGTGGATACATAACTTGCTTGGGCTTTCAAGAAACAGGAAACTTCTGGACTATAAATAAATAATTACATGTGTAGGACGTTTGCAATGTAGGGATGTACATGCAGATTTCAGATGTACAATTGGTGATTGAATGACTAATGTTTACTTGCTGAAATGAGATGATTTCCTATTAAGCCAATAGGGACATTGGAATGTTTGGGCATAGCAATATGGTGGCGCAGTGGATTCACTTATATGACATCATGAGCAATCCAGTTCTTTCCAGTGTTTTAGAAAAAAGTAAAGTAATTAGTAATGTGTTTACTTTTTCAATGAAGTAATTAGTAAAGAAATCTGATTATAATTTTAGGGAATTAGTCATTTGTAGTGGATTACTTTAAGTAACTTAACCAACACTGATTGCAAGTATGCTGCCTTAGTAGGTAGCTGCCTATGTTGGAGTTTTGGAATTTACACTTCTCCTTCTTCCTCTTTCTTTGCACTTCAGCCAACAAGTCCTTGAGAGGAGGGATGACAGGATGCGTCTAGACACATTTGGGGAGTTGCTTCAAGCCGCAAGCACAGTTGGAGATCTGCGTAACTGCCCGGTAGGTGGACTCAGATGTGGCTAACCACTCACAGTGGCGGGTGTTCATCATACCTTATACTTTTCCAATCTGGATAATGTTGTGATCTCATATAGTGGGGTACAAAAGTCTAATTTAAAGCTGGAAATTGACAGTTATTTTTAAGTTGGTTGAGGGGGGAAATTTGAGATGTTTTGGAAAAGGAAATAACTTGAAACGTTAAGGCGTCAAACAATTGAAGATTCTTCACTATATATGGGTCACTATTCTAATAAGAAAATGTGTGACTTTGACCATGTTGTATTTTTGGCCCTCAACGGATGATAGCATAAACAGTATGATGGTTCTTTCTCAATGAAGGTCATGTAATTTCACCAAGCAAACCCCAATGACACACATACACACAATCTGATATTCTGCAAGTGTAACATCTCTATGAGAAGTAAAGTAGTGAGATGAAATATGAGATGGTGACTGTCCTCTCACATATCAAAACATTCTGCATTTTTAAAAATGCAAAGTGGGAAGTCACATCCCACTGCAGGAACTGCTTTTTGTCTTGCTAAGTGCTTTAGCATGTTTGGTCACATTGTGTGGTTTTAGTGGAACTAAATTTAATCTATGTTTTTGTTTCTTTTCTTACATTTTTAAAAATCCCCCCCCAAAAAAAAGAACAATTATTCTTAAACTCAGTTTATTTATAGTTTTGAATTAATAATAGACCCCAGATTTGGTTTCATACTTGTGAACCCACTGTATACATATGTATATTTTATTTTAAAAAATTTATTTCTGCCTCCTCAATAGAGTAACTGTGGTCAGAGAATCAAAATCCGGCGCGTGTTGATGAACTCTCCAGAAATCGTGACCATCGGGTTTGTGTGGGACACTGAACAGTCAGACTTAACTGAAGATGTCATCAGATCTCTCGGACCACACCTCAAACTCTCAGGGGTAAGAATGCAATCGAGTACACATCCTCAAATACTCCACTCCATCTGCTTAAGTTGATAATTCAGCAAGACATTTGGCCCTGTCCCAAAGATCCAAAATACAAAAGCTCAAAAGTACACCAGAAGACCATGAAACAATGAAGAACATCTGTGGTCATTCAAGAGTTCAAGATTTTCTCCAGCATGTCCAAAATAAATGTTGAGTGCCTGACTGTGCATTCAGGCTGGTCAGATGGTTAAAAAGTACTGCCTGAGGTCAATGTTGTTGTTAATGCAAATGCATTATGGAAAAAGAATTTTCCTAAAAAAAAGTGCTACGTTGGTACCATGGTACATTCAAGGTATCAGGTGGTAAATACTGGATGATTACCTTATTTATATACCATTGTATTTTCATAGTACTCCAAGATGCAGTATATCATGTAATAACAAGAAAACCCTTAAATAACCATGGTACTTGTCCCAAAAATCACTGTTCTACCATGGTAAATTTCCAAAAACCATTGCATTACCAAGGCACCATGTCCAAAAAAATCCTAGTAATACTCTGGTACATTATCCTTGGTGTCATTCAGATAAAAAGAATGATAATTAAAATGCAGATTACTCTGCAAATTATAAGACCTACATTTAAAAGTATCTGTGTATTAGCATGTAGGTTATTCCAACATTTATGTGTCATTAAAGATTGAATATGTGTCAGGAATTCCTATGAAAAACATGTAATTCCCAGCAGTTATATAAAATATAGAACTCATCGGAACCATCCATCCAGACTAAATGGATCTATAAAGCTTTTAATGTCGCCACAGTTACCCTTTTTTGGTTGTTTATAATAAAAATTTGTAGCATCACAGTTGGTGCTAATGTCATTGAGGGCACTTTATGTTGGTGTCGGAGCATATGTGCAAAATAAAGCTGTTGTTTGTCCTCCCCATAAGACTGAGGTTGTATAACTGCATCAACGGTTGGTTAGCCAACGCCTGATCACCAGAAAACCACTGCAGTGGAAGGTCATCTGGCATCCAGTGTGTGCGGCATTTGTAACGGTGGTGCACCCAAATCTTCAATTTAAATAAATTCTTCAATTTAATTAAATTTAACCAAGTATAAAACATTTGAAAAAAGATTTGACCGGTTAAAAAGGTACAATGAATAAACCATTAAACAGTGAATTAAAAGGCTAAGTAAAATGAAGCACCACACAATTTGTAAGATGATGACAATTTATTTTTACACTTAAGACAAGGCATAAACCACAGTATGGGAATTCCACATAAACAAAACACTTTAACAATGTAACAAATATACGTCCGAGTATTGTTTGTGTGTGTTAATGCACGTGTGGTGCAGTGGAGGAGTTGGGTGGAACAAAGTTGATAGTGATAAAGCATAGGTGGGAAGTCCCAAAGGGATCGGAGAACAGATACCTAGATCATCTGCACTACACACATCCTCAACATTCCTGTCGTGGCTGTTGATTTGAGTGGAGACTCCAATCACTTGCTCATCATTGAGTTGCAGCTTGATCAATTGAACACCTCCCTCACCGCTCAGTGACATCGGCCTCTAATGTGCAATGGCAATGCATGGTCCAGACATTCTCACCGGCTTCCACTGCCTCGTTCGATTCACCAATCGCCCCTACACCAGAAACACTCCAAACTCATCTCGTTTCAACAAGCTTCTTGATCTTTTCCATTTTCCTCCTTTTCTCTTCGCTGATCTTAACGATCTGCCACCTTTTATGATCTTATACTCTATTGGTCTCTGTGTCAAGATAATTAAAGACAGCTGTTGGTAATTGAGCGAGTGTGATTCTCAGCACCACCACAGTCTTTGA
Organism: Moxostoma hubbsi; assembly: GCA_032164185.1. Lineage (NCBI taxonomy): Eukaryota > Metazoa > Chordata > Actinopteri > Cypriniformes > Catostomidae > Moxostoma > Moxostoma hubbsi. The sequence goes on from JAVLUX010000003.1 coordinate 50,781,384, forward strand.
TTAACAGTCTCATGTGTGAGAGCATAAAGCCGTGCTTGGACAGTCACTGACATTTATTTGGACTTGCTGTCTGCATTGTTTTAGTGCATGATTTGTTAAAAGCATTATGTAAATCAGTCAACAGTGCAAATGTGCCAATGTTAGAAAATAACTTTTCCATAAAGGGGCAAAAATGGCCCCCTTGATTTGACTTTGAGGGGCATTTCTTAGGTTTTTTATGTAATAATGTATATAAGTAGGCTTAGAATAGAATATTGAGAACTATATCATAATGCCTAATGAGGTTGGAGAACACATGGCAAGTGATCTGAGTCCATTCCTTCATACAGAATCTCTCCAGATCCTTTAAATTCAGAGCTCCATGCTGGCGGACTCTCCTCTTCAGATCACCACACAAGTTTTCTATTGGGTTCAGGTCAGAAGAATTTTTGACCACTCGAACCATCCTCCTCAACGAGTGTGGAGACAATATAGACATGTCCTCTTTCAGGCCTATTCGAAACATCTCCAGTTGATTGACACTTCTTAATTATTTCCATGATGGTAGAAATGGGTATTTTCAATGCTTGAGCTATTTTCGTATAGCCACTTCCCATTTTCTGAAGCTCAACAACCTTTTGCTGCTCATCGTATATTTATTCTTTGGAGAATTTGGCCTGTGTGTTACCTTATTTATACTCATGTGGAACAGGAAGTGATGGCTGAACATTTTCATGTTCCTTGTCACCCAGATAAAAATAAAAATATTATTGGGAATATACTTCAGATGTATGAGCTTTCCTTATCTTCCTAAGGAATTAAAGGTGCTGTTGTGCCGTTTTGATTAGAGTAGAGGTGTTGTTGGTCCAGATAAGATCCTCAGAGATGTGGACACCCAAAAACTTGAAGCTAGTCACATGCTCCACATCAGTTGGTAATATTTTACTATACACTTTGTTAGTATTTGGTAAAATTGGCTTTAAATTGTTTACCTTGGGTCAAACATTTTGGTAGCCTTTCACAAGCTTCTCACAATAAGTTGCTGGAATTTTGGCCAATGCCTCCAGACAAAACTGTTGTAACTGTGTCAGGATTGTTGGCCTCCTTGCTCGCACACACTTTTTCAGTTCGGCCCACAAATTTTCTGATTGAGGTCAGGGCTTTGTGATGGCCTCTCCAATACCTTGACTTTGTTGTTCTTAAGCCATTTTGCCACAACTTTGGACGTATGCTTGGGGTCATTTGATCATTTGAAAGACCCATTTGCGACTGAGCTTCAACTTCCTGGCAGATATCTTGAGATTTTGCTTCAATATAGTCACAAAATATTCCTTATGATACCATCTATTTTGTGAAGTGCACCAGTCCCTCCTACAGAAAAGCACCCCCTCAACATGATGCTGCCACCCCCATGCTTATATAACTTATATGATTATATGCTATAATTGACTTAATTTACATTTAAAAGAGGCGTGTTTGCACATAAAAGAATGACAATGACTTCATTAAAACTGTCATGCTACAGTGCTATGTTGTTAAACTGGATTGTGTGTGGCACTGAAATAGGAGTGGTGGTGGTGTAATGGTCTACAGCACATAACTGGTAATCTGGTAATCAGAAGGTCGCTGGTTCGATCCCCAAAGCCACCACAATTGTGTCCTTGAGCAAGGCACTTAACTCTAGGTTGCTTCAGGGGGATTGTCCCTGTAATAAGGGCTCTGTAAGTCGCTTTGGATAAAAGCGTCTGCCAAATGCATAAATGTAAATGTAAATACAGTGTACAAAAGTGGCACAACCATTTAGTGAATTCTCCTCTTATAGTTTCTACTACTGGTATAATGGTATTAATGCCTGCCAAAGATTCAGATCCAGAGAAAAAAATGTTCAGCCCCTAGTCAAAAGAAGCATCGCTGATGCAAAAAAGCATTCATTATTCTTAACGCCCACTTCCAAGTTCCCACCCTTCAACACTGGATTAGACTCAGTCGAAACCCCCTTGATGAGTACAGAGGCCTTAATTCATTTCGTAGGTCTCCATGTGATGGAAACTTTTTCCATCTGCCTGGAATCCATTGTTTCTCAGGCCTTCTAAGAAAACCAGCTATTCAGGAACCAGGGTGGAGTAACAAGTTTTGGTTACGCAATAGCTACTTTATTCAAACTCTGTGTTCTGTGTCATCATCTTCTGCCTCCTTAATCTACAGGGGCTCTTTGACACAGTGATTTTAGTCATTAGATACAGCTGAATTCAGAAGTTTATATACACCTTAGCTAAATATATTTAAACACATTTTTTCACAATTCCTGACATTTAATTGTAGAGAACATTCCCTGTATTTGGTCAGTTATGATCACTATTTTAAGAATGTGAAATGTCAGAATATTAGTAGAGAGAATTATATATGTAAGATTTTATATCTTTCATCATATTGCCAGTGGGTTAGATGTTTACATACACTTTGTTAGTGTTTTGTAGCATTGCCTTTAAATTGTTTAACTTGGTTCAAACATGTTGGGTAGCTTCCAACAAGCTTCTCACAATAATTTGCTGGAATTTTGGCCCATTTCTCCAGACCGAACTGGTGTAACTCGCACACGCTTTTTCAGTTCTTCCCACAAATCAGATTGAGGTCAGGGCTTTGTGACGGCAACTCCAGTCCAATACCTTGACTTTGTTGTCCTTAAGCTATTTTGCCACAATTTCAATATATCCACATAATTGTCCTTCCTCATGATGCCATCTATTTTGAGAAGTGCACCAGTCCCCCCTACAGAAAAGCACCCCACAACATGATGCTGCCACCCCCATGCTTCACGGTTGGGATGGTGTTCTTCAGCTTGCAAGCCTCACCATTTTTAATACAAACATAACAATGGTCATTATGGCCAAACGGTTCCAAGGACATTTCTCCAGAAAGTAAGATCATTGTCCCCCATTAGCACTTGCAAACTGTACTCTTGCTTTTTTATATTGGTTTTGGAGCAGTGGCTTCTTCCTTGCTGAACAGCCTTTCAGATAATGTTGATTTATGACTCATTAGTTGGATACTTGACTAACTTGGTGCATGTAAACTTCTGACCCTCTGGAATTGTGATTTAGTCAATTAAAAGTGAAACAATCTGTCTCTAAACAGTTATTGGAAAAATGACTTGTGTCATGCACACAGTAGATTTAGTTTGCTAATCTGAAATCTGTGAATTGGTTAAAAAATGGTTTAAATGACTTCAATCTTAAGTGTATGTAAACTTGTGACTTCAACTGTAGCCGTATAGCTTATTTAGTCTAATATCAGACAATTATTACAATTGTTCGTCTAAATAAATGTCAATTTTTGTGTATTTTTGCAGCTCTTTTGCCGTGTCACAGACGAGCGTGCAAAGAAGTGCGAGCTGCTGTTGGTGGGAATGATCTGTTACTACAGCAGACATTACTGTGCCTTTGCCTTTCACACCAAATCCTCCAAATGGGTTTTCTTTGATGATGCCACTGTCAAAGAGGTGAGAAATCTACATGCCTGTTATGAATCCCTTCTGCTTTGAGGTTGTGCTGAGACAAGCATTACTAGTGTTATTGCTCAAAGTTAGGGTTAGGCCCTAAGAATTAAACTTTGGCGCGTATCTCGGCCTACACTGTTTCTGCTGCAGATATGAATGATACCTCAAATGGTGCTGCTTGTTGAGCAGAGATGTGCTATTATTTTTACTTGTTGGTAGATCGAATGAAAAAATAAAGCAGGAGCTGATTAAGCTGCATTTCGCTGTTTTTCCCAGCATCTTTAACTTTTAAAGAGAGAGTTTTTGAGTAGATTTGATTCCTTTTGTAGACTAATTAAACAGCAAAAAAAAAATGGCATGACATTGTCTTGCACACTGGTGTGTTCAGGTTGAATACTGACTGAAAAAATGTAACGAAAGTTGGTGGAGCTTCAGGTCACACTTGCCGATGACGTACACAAGTGGCAACAATATGGTGTTTAGCAGTTAAAAATACGACTCGTTCACTTTATTCCAAGTCTTCTTAAACCATTCGATAACTTTGTATGTTGAATATATACTGAAAACCTTCCCCTTCGCTGTAGATCTCGAATCAGATAGGTCACAATATGATGCATCACCTCCGGTTTCACATCAATGATGTTTGACAATGAGGCAAACACAGACTTCAGTGGTGCTTTTTTTTTCTTTTTCATTTTGGGAAGTCCCCATCCACTTACATTTATATGGAAAAAAGTGTTCAGGATATTTAAAAAAAAACATCTCCTTTTGTGTTCCATGAAAAAGATGAAGTAATATGGGTTTGGAACAACATATGAGTGAGTAAATGATTACACAATTTTTGTTTTGGGTCAAGTCATTTTTATTTGTATAGTGCTTTTCACAACACACATGATTTCAAAACAGCTTTACAGAAAATGATGCTTTAACAGAAAATAAAGCTATAATATCTGTAATATCTTCATTGCATAGTGTCATAAAAACATGATTGTTAATTGTGCCTTAAAATAAATAAGTAAATAATATTTGAATTTAGACCCCCAGTGGGCAAACTAAAGGCTACTGTGGCAAGGAACATAAAACTCCATAAGATGTTGGTTAATGGAGAAAAATAACCTTGGGGGGAACCAGGCTCACTGTGGGGGCCAGTTCCCCTCTGGCTAAACAGCATGAATATAATGCCAGTATTAGTTATTTATGCATAGTGCAAGTCATGGTTTAAAATTATTAAGCTAAGTAAGTGTTAGGGGCTGAGATTTTGTAGGAACTATTCCTTTAATCTGTGCCTGGTCTTCAGATTTTATTCCTCTAATTTCCTGTCTGCTCTTGTTTGCTTCTACCTTTTGGCAGTTCGTATAATTGCATTTCTTTAGTGGGTTGCACAACATCAACAAACTGCTTCTGGAAAAGGTCCCAGTGACTCTCTCTCAATCCTTCATTTCCCCCATCCATTAATTAAGAAGGAAGCTTGCATCTGTTTGCCTAGAGAGGTTTTTTGTAGGGCAATGATGCTTTACATATACTCTTACCTAAACCATCCTGAGGCATGTGTGCTTTCATGTCTAATAACAATCTAATGCATTTTATACAGTTACACAGCTTTATCTGTTTTAACTATGATGTCATGTTTGTGTGCAGGTGGGAACGAGATGGAAAGACGTGGTCACCAAATGCATCAAAGGTCACTTCCAACCTTTGCTTTTGTTTTACGCGAACCCTGATGGCAGCGCAGTAACCACAGATGAAGCCCAGAGGCCTAACAGCACCACCTCCCAAAACAAGACCTCTGTCAATGGAGAAACCCCAGGTAGAAAAATCCATGCACCTGCATTTATAGGTAGTTAATTTGTGTTGTGCCATTCAGCACAGAGCTATTAGATTATTGCATTTGAATAAAGGATTTTTTTTTGTTAAAGGGATTGTTCACCCAGTAATTAAAATGATCTCATCATTTACTCACCCTCATACCATTCATGATGTGTACAGTCAAAGAGTTTTAGAAGAATATCTCTAGCTCTATAGGTCCATACAATGCAAGTGAATGGTCAAAAACAAAAAGTAATCCATATGACTCCAGTGATTTAATCCATGTCTTCAGAAGTTAAATGATAGGTGTGGGTGAGAAACGGATCAATATTTTAGTCATTTTTACTATAATTATATACTCACTTCTCAGCAGGTGGCGACATGCACAAAGAATGTGAATCACAAAGAACAAGAGATGAAGAATGTGAAAGTGGAGATTTATAGTAAAACAAAAAAACTTAAATATGTATTTTTTTCCTCTTCTGAAGACATGGATTTAACCACTGAAGTCTTATGGATTACTCTTATGCTACCTTTATGTGCTTTTTGGTCCTTCAAAGTTCTAGCCACCATTCACTTGCATTGTGAGGACCAACAGAGCTGAGATATTTTTCTAAAAATCTTTGTGTTCACATGAGAGTAAATGATTAGAGAATTTGCATTTAATGCATCATGTAATAATTGTTTTATTAATTTAATTTGCCGTTCATTCATTTGGCACTCATGTGCATTTATCTCTTTGTCACAAAGTCGCATAAGGACAGAATAAGTCATCTTTTGGACTGCGGAGACAGTTTTGATTTTCTGAAAATTACAGCATGTTTTAATTTCAAAAGATTAAAGAAATTTTGATTACTCATGATAGGACTCCTTTAAAACATTTTACAAATTGGTTATTTTTTTAAATGGTAGTGGACTTGTATTGAAATAACCTGCTGTCAAAATTAATATAACATTTCATTGAATATATTTAATGCATTAATTTTTTTCATAGTTGATGCATTTATCTATTACCACATTATATCAGTCATTCTGCTCTACAAACAAAATATGGTATTAATCACAATTAATTGAATCAGCTGACAGCCCTAATCAAAATATGTCATTTCAGATGGTAGCTGTCTTATGGTGATCAAAATGTAGAGTCCCAAAAATATTGTATTTATTGAACTTTTCATTCAGTGGTTTTTGTCTTTCAAATTTTGCTGATGTGATCTAGTAGTAGAGAATGTAATTTCAATGTGAGCCTGTCTAATGTTAGTATCGATTTATACAAATTGATCATTGCTTGTTATTTTTAGAGTCTGAGTACTCTATGCCAATGCTCAACCAGTGCCATTAGTAGTAACATCATTTAGTTTTATTATTGGCTTCACTGGAAACTGGAATATTTGGTTGACCTCAACTAGTGTCACTACTATTAGTCATAAATATGAGTTGAGACCTGGATAAAAATAGTTGCACCACTGACAATGATGAGTCACTGTAAAATGGGAATTTATGAATATAATTTATTCTTCAAATTGTAAAAAGTTTGAGAGAAGTTTAACAACCCTACAGTTTGTGCTGATTGGCTTTATAGAGTTTGCAAATCTATATTTCATAATGTGCCATTTATTTTCATTCATGAAAATTGGGTTGGCCTCCACAATAAACATAGTTGATCCCTAAAATCAGAGGGAAATGGTATGTTGATAAAAATGTTGTTCAATCCTGCCACTAAAATGTGATCGGTTAACAGAAGTTGTCTTACTAGTCTACATCACATTAGTGAGCATGCATTGTTATAGTGAACATTTTCATAAATCATAAGAAATAGAACAAAATTGCTTTTTAGATGAACTCTTAAAAGGGCTATCTTGCAGTAACATGATTTGCTGTCTTTACTGGGGCTTCAGTTATCTGGTTGACCTCGCAAGCCCCAAATGACACATCCAAAAATTGCTGCTGACACAGCCACGGGGTCATTTCAGGTCACTTAATTAAATTGGTCATCCATGCTTTCTATAATTACATTTTGTATTAAATCATTTGTAGCCAAGTATGATCCTACATACAATTTATTATCTGTCACAGGTACTCCTATCTCTGGTGGTAAAAAGTTAGATTTCACTCGAGAGAACCTGACTGCTTTCATTTCTAATCATGGCACAATGAAGCAGAAGTCGCAGCCACCCTCTGTCTTTAGTCGTGGCAGTAACCAGACCAGTGGTGGTAGAGGGCCAGGTAAAAAACAAAACAAAACAAAAAAAACACACACACACTTAAAGGAATAGTTCACCCAAAATGTATAGTTCTCTCATCATTTATTCTGGGTAACACAAAGATATTTTTAAGGATGCATGATGTGTTTTTGTCCGTACAATGCAAGTCAGCATAAAAGTAATCCTTGTGTCTCGAGAGGTTTAATCCATGTCTTCTGAAGCGATGAGATTGGTTTTGGGTGACAGACAGACCAAGATGCAACTCCTTTTCCACTGTTAATCTTGACTTCTGCATTCTCCTTGGCGCGATCATGATTTGAAGCTCGATTACACTTCTTTGCGTGTTGGACCCCATTGACTTGCATTGTATGGATAAAAACGCCTCGTATCTCCAACAAAATATCTTCAATTGTGTTCTGCAGAAAAATAGTCAAGTGAGTTCAAGACTGCATAAAGGTGAGTAAAAGATGAGAGAATTATTATTTTGGGGTGAGCTATTCCGTTAATGTATGAATTTCATCATATTAGATTAAAAAAAAATCATACCGAGTGGCAAATAAACCAGTGGATACTTGCATCACCGCTTTTATCAGTAGTGGACACCATGCTTAATGAGGGCGAGTAAAGGATAAGAATATTTTATTTTTGGGTTAACTATCACTTTAAATGTGACCAAATACTTGTGGGCCTCTTTAAGTGTTAACATGAAGTTCGGTAGGATATCTTGAAAGTATGTTTTTGAATATAAGATGCAATACAGCATAGATTGGGTGATGTTTTTGCAGCGGTATGAACTTTATATGCCTTTCATTTTTGCTGTGTCCAGTAACCATTCTTTACTCTAATAGACTGTTATGAGACTGCAGTTTGTTTAAGGGCAAGAAATGTCCTCTCTCTTTCCCTCTCACTAATATCGCTCTCTCTCCATCTCTCTTCACTCTCTTGCACTCTTCACTTCACTGCTTTTCTCCTCCAGCACAGCAAAAAGCTGGAACACACACACACATTGATTGCGGTAAGGCTCTTACACTGTCCAGTCCTTCCCAGCAGCCTCAGGGGTGTATTTAAAGAGTGCAGAGGCCACACTTTCTCCCACCCTCCCAATGATTCTTAACTTTAAGTGTACTGTAAAGCATTATTTGAAGGTTGCTACATATGGATTTTACAGCAGGGCCATAAAACATATTTGACCATTTTTGTAATGGCCACATTAACATTCCTATATAGAAAAACGGTTTCAGACTGTGACATATGAGCATTTATAGTTAAGCTAATAAATGTATGCTGTATAGTTTTTGATACATTTTTAGGGACCTCTATACATGACTATAGGGGACAGTAGCTTAAATTTGTAGAATTACAGTTCTGGTCAAAAGAACTGCATTTACTTAAGAGTAAGTGTTTCTCTTACAGGGAAGACGAACTTTGATCCAAAGAGTCGATTCAGAGAGATTTTGAGGGAGCTGCCAAAAGAGGGCCGTCCCGTCAACCTTATGAAGAAGGAGTCGGACAGGTCACAGGGCAGACCAGAAACACAGAGGCATCGGGGTAAGAAAGAATTCTTGTACTTTCAGACATATTCATACACAAATAAGCACATCATGACCACTTTAGGTGAAAATATTGAAGGTAAAGAGTGTAATTTTTCTACTTTAAGAGCATCAAACAGAGTTTGAAGTAACTAAAGTAACGACTTAACAGGTACAGTTGTCCTGCCCCAAACTCCATGCTTTTGCTTGAGGCAAACATTGACATGGTGGTCTGAAAGTGCAATAGAGCAACAATTTTTACACACAAGTTGTTACTGCATATTTACTGTATTTTAACATTGAGAAAATAACACTATTCACTGTTAAAGTAAATAGTCTCTTTGTTTTTATGACTATGTCTTGTCTTGCTGTTTAACAGCACAACAGGCAGCATTACATATCTAGTGTCTCTTGTACCCTCTTGCATTAGATAATACCCCTTGAAAGTCTTTACAGTCCTCTTAAGAGAACCACAGATTTACGGTAGTTACACTGAGAGCTTTTAGCAGAGCTTTGGAGTGGAATAAACTCTGAGAGTGCTCTGGTGGTACTTATGTAACCTGGGGTCAGTGAGAAGTGTTAAAAACGCAGATTACCTCTGACGTGCGCTCCATCCTCACACTGAGCCCTGTAATCTCTGCAACTGTTCCCCTGTCTAGCTTGTCCAGCTCTTCCAGTACAAAGGAATGGGTCATATTGGGTTATGCAGTTATATATACCGTATATATATTTATACAGATCAGCCACAACATTAAAACCACCTGCCTGATCCCCCTTGTGCTGCCAAAACAGCGCCAACCCATTCTGAGATGCTAATCTTCTCACCACAATCTTACAGAGCGGTTATCCGAGTTACTGTAGACTTTATCAGTTCAAACCATTCTGGCCATTCTCTGTTGTCCTCTCTCATCAACAAGGCATTTATGTCAAGAGAACTGTTGCTCACTGGTGGTTTTTAGTTTTTGGCAACTTTCTGAGTAAATTCTAGAGATTGTTGTGCATGAAAATCCCAGGAGATCAGTAGTTGCAGAAATACTCAAACAAGTCTGTCTGGCACCAACAATCATGCCACGGTCGATCACTGAGATCACATTTTTCCCCATTCTGATGGTTGATTTGAACATTAACTGAAGCTCCTGACCCATATCTGCTTGATTTTAATCACTGCAATGCTGCCACACGATTGGCTGATTAGATAATCGCATGGATGATTGTTAGTGCCAGATGACGAGCAGCATTTGCTGCAGCCAGATTATAACGTGATGGCTCGCATATTTTATCATGAAGAAAATCTAAATTCAAGCTGTATTAAGAAGAATTTTTTTTTGTGAGTTAAAGATGGATTGATGTGAACAAAGGTGAGCGAGTGTAGTCTTAGCCCCATACACTGCAACAAAATAGTCTTTTTTTTTTTTTGGCTTGTTTTCCAAAATAATATTTAAAACTCCTTTAAAACAACATTTACTTTAGGATCTATACTGCAGAAGAAAAAAAATTATCATCAGAGAATGGTGAATACAAAATTGAATCCGGGCTTATTAACGCTTGTCCGGGACAAGTGGATTTTTGTGAAAGAGAATTTTACTTAACCGACTGGACAAGCAGACTGATTAAAATAGAGAATGAATAAATTATGACAGTTATTCAAATATGAATAAATATATTCAGCCTAAACCATTCAGACATAATTTCAGTCTTAGATGTGGTTTCTATTTTTTTTTTTTGTGTAAACTTTATACTTGCTAAGAAATGTAAGAAAAATGTCCCATTGACATACATTGATGGAAAAGTCAGCATTCAGAATGTTACAGTGATGGCGTTTTTGTAATATATGCAAGCGGAGTTACGATTCATCTTCCTTGCATACTGTTTGTTTATCCTGTAGCTGCTTTTACTCTGCACACTGACTATGTGTTGACTTCCTTGCACCGTCAACTGAAAATAAGATGCATGATGAGTATCATGACAAGGGCGAAGAGGCTCTGATGGAGCAATTCATTTTTAGAAAACCAAAGCCTAAATTTTTAAAATGACCTAATATTAGATCACTATTATTTTGCTGCCTTGCTGACTGACTAGTGACTGGTACTTCCCTTTAGAAATTTAGATCAAGTTGCAGTTACAGTACGTTTGTCTAGAAGTAGAGCTTCTGCAATAATTAGACATGATACTTACAAAGAAGAGTTCAGTGCATGGAAACCTAACATTTTCATTTGTTTTACATTGTGGTGACTTATAAAACTAGATAAGACGATTTAAATGAGCTTTTCACACACACATTTAAAAATAGGCATAAAATCATTCTTAACACAGTCAGCTAAGTACAACAGATGGCTGATATCTATGTCTACCCATCAAAAGCTCTGGATATTGTATTAAAAATGGATCTCATATTCCAAATCATGTCGCACATCATGTCACATATCAATGTGGAATGCTTTTACACCTCTCTCTTCCTGTTCGCAGCTTAGTGAAGCAGTTTTATTATCACCTAGCCCAATTCCAGATGTCATCTTGAGACAAATGATATCAACACGTCCAGTCAGATTCACTGAGGAGATTAAACGGTGTATGCCACACTGGATCACCAGCACCAAATCGTCACTTGCATAACCGCACTAATGCTGTATAGGGTAAATGACACACAATCAAAGGGCCATAGTGGCCTTATATGCACACTATAGATGTGAAGTGAGTGTCACCTCTTCCATGATTAATCATAATGTCTCGCCACATTGGGCCGTGATCATGTGAACGACATTAACATCTAATTTTATTGCTCATAAGTAGCATAAAGGTGATTTCCAAGCCAAGCTGCCTGACTTTGCTTCACCCTTTGAAAGTAGGTGCATGGCTTACAAATGGCTTTTTTGCCTTTAGCATGTAGATCTTTGACCAGACTGCCATCATCTTGTAGAAATTTAACCGTGTAGGCTGTTTAAGCATTCATTATGCCAAGTTCATTTGCATTTCCGGTGTGTGTGTGTGGTGTGTGTGGTGTGTGTGTGGGTGTGTGGTTTGGGTGTGTGTGTGGGGGGTGGGTGGGGGTGAGTGGGTGGGGTGTGTGTGTGTGTGTGTGTGTGTGTGTGTGTGTGTGTGTGTGCGCGGGTGGGGTGTGTGTGCACGTGCGTGTGGTGTGCGCATGGGGTGTGCGTGTGTGGTGTGTGTGTGTGTTCTGTGATTGCTGCAAGACAGAGCTGCATTAACAGACCTTCCAACCTGTACGCATTTTGCGTAGTGGGTACGCATTTTGACCTCAGTGATAGTTCGACTAATCATAGCGCTGGGTTCATTCTCTAATTAACAATCGGGTATGATTGACAAATGTTCCACTGCTGCGCCTCACAAACTGTGTGAGTTTGTGCCACTTAGAAAGTTAACTTGACCGCAAGATGCGCAAACATGTCCCCTGATTTGTAATGAGAATCGTTTATAAATCAGCACTCACGAAAATTTACCACAGTTTTACTGTACTGTAAGTATTTTTTATTTATTTTTTTTTTGGCAGAATGAAGAAATTAAAGACCGACATACAGTAAATATGAGTATTGTCCTAGTTTTGGTTAGATTATGACCAGTGTTTCCTCTAAAATACTGCCTTAACAGGGGTAGCACAAAGGTGTGTGTGACTGAGTGCAGACCTGCTAACCTTTAGAAAATATTTAACATTAATAACGTTATCCTAACGCTATGTAATTTGCAAGCTAGCTTGCTTGTTCATCTGGGGCCGGTTGCACAAGCTTTGAGCAAGTTACAACTTGGCCTAGTTGTGGCGTAAATGGGCACTAAATCACAATTTACGCACTGCTAAATATTTGAGTGTTGCACCATTAAACTTAGGTAGGACCCTAAATATTTATGGAGGCCTCCGACCAGGAGTAACTGATGGAATAAAAAAGCAGACTCATTTAATAACATCAATGAACTCACGTTTTGACATTAGCCATCAAGGAGCTTCAGGTAATAATTTAGCTATCTAGGAAGGCCTACATTTATAGATATGTTTTAAGTGATTAGGCTATATTTTTCATTTTGCCTATTTCAGGATGTGTGACTATATAGCTGATTTAGGTTTTAAACAAAATGGAAAACCTGAACTCAAACTTGGGTTTTACTCATATCTCATTGACAGTGTTTTACATCACAACATAATTGTTTTTAATTATTATTATAATTTTTTTTACATATGTAAATTAGGGATGTGTGAGACTAGCCGACTAAATGGTACAGCTGCTGCTAGTCGGCATTGGAAATAATAGTCGACTTGTCTGTTAATATTGAATTCACATAAAACACATTTACACTTTGCGTTATATTGTTTTTATCATTACTTAAAAAATAATTATTAACACAATTATTTAATAAGCGTTTATCTGGAGGATGATTTCATGCTTCTCTCTTTCACTCACGGTGCACACAGAACAATGTCCTGATGAGCAAAACACGGTATGTTATCAAACCGCCATGCCCCCTCACACTGATGGTACTAAAAAAAAAATTACAAGGTTGGCAGGTCTGCATTAATATCTAATGAGACAATGCTGGGGTTTGTTTAAAGCTAATACTGCATAACTATATAGTGAACCTGGCCATGTGAAAAGGCACCACAGCATTATAGATTTGCACTGTCACAGAATTTCTATGCCAGCCGATTTAACAATGCCAATATCAGCACTGTTCAGCCGGAGAGAGTCACTCTTCCACCTTCACAATAACAAAAGGTCATACAGGCTATTAGTGCAACCCCGCATTGCAAAAATATAATAGTTTACTAGAGAACTATGAACATGAAATGCAGCAGATTTAGAGACTTATACCTAATAGGTATATGTTCTCCCAGAAGCAGAATACACAGGGTTCCCACTGTCATGGATTTAAAACAGGGAATTCCAGGCCTGGAAATGTCATTTTGTGAGGGCAATCTCTATAAATAATCAGTAACACTTACAATTAGGTTTTATTAGTTAACAATGTTAGTTAACATGAACTAACAATGAACAATACTGCCCTGCACTGCAACGATGTGTTTTCCCTCTTAAGTCATGCTCCACGATTCTCCCGGCACACTTCAGCCTATACGCCGAAGCATGCACACTCTTCAAAAACCTATAAGAATGCTGCTTATGTGTTTAAATGGCCAAATACGACGAAACTTTTCTTTTAATCCCTTAAATGCTGTAACGGCATTTGTTTCAGCGGCACCTTGCGAAAACCCTGGAATAATCCGGCTGTGCACGTATTGCATATAAAACTAGGTCAATGATAGTGAATGGTTATTGCGGGTAACATTCTGCCTAACATCTCCATGCGTGTGTTGAACGACATGACAGAAATTTCTGTTTTGGGTGGACTATCCCTTTAAAGACGCAATACAAAGTCTTGTATACTCAACTAAAAGTCTATTTACTAACATTACCTGTTGCCATAGTAACAGGCTTTACTCAATCCTTTCATGAGTTCAGTTTTGATTTTAGATCTTTAGATGCTTTCATTGTGACCAGACTGTGGCCTGGTAAACAAAACTGTATTAAATTAACATTGTATGTATACTTTGTGCATTCAGAAGGAAAGTTGGCATTTTTCCAACTGTTATTATACAGTATATGTACAGTACTATGCAAAAGTCTCAGGCACATAAGATAAATGTTTCACAAAAACATTAGTTTCAAATAGAATAGAGAAGAAGACAAACAAGGAGTCCTGTAATAGATGCAATGGCCCCCACAGAGCCCAGATCTCAACATAATCCAGTCAGTCTGGGACAGTAGCAGTAGAGACAACCTTAATCCATAGAAATGTCCACCAAATATTGATTTAGATTTACTGTGCATTGTGTGAAGTTAATTGATAAATAAAAGCTTTGCAGCATTTTTCACAAGTGCCCAAAACCTTTGCGCTATACTTAGAACTATATAGACTGTGTGTTGAAAGCAATCATACACCATTCTGAAAACATCAATACTGATGATTCTTTACATTTTACAGAATCACCCCCAAAGGTGGTTTGTTTCGCTCCAGTGGTACTGTATGTCTGGTAAATTTTGCAGTAAAAACCACCTGAAAAGTAGCTTGTAACTCTTTCTTCTCCCCAGGCCCAGACTCAGCCCCTGAGAAGCCCTATTCCCGCTCGCTGTCGCCTCCTGAGAATGGCTTCAAGCATCTGGAGTCACGACTCTATAGTAGTCAGGGCAGAGGCCCAACGAAGGCAGAACGCTGGGCTCACCTCAATCATGAACCACGCTCCCAATCTCAGCCTCGCATCCCAGTCCATCCTCCTAATGGCAATCACTCCCGGAGGTTAGATCTTGGCAACGGCTATGATACGGACAGCAGTCAGGACTCTCGGACTTACGGAGCCTCTCGCAGCCGTGTCAATCGGGCGTGGAGGCCGATGCGGGAGGCACTTAATGTCGACAGTGTAATAAACACGGATAACAATCAGAACTACCACAACTCTCGCAGACAGACCTCCAATCAGGAGAGCGATGAGTTGCCGTGGGATCGATGTGACGAACGCAAACCCAAAAGTTTAATGACAATTTATGAGGACGAGCAGAGGCTAGATATGGGCAGCAAGAGCTCACTGGAATCGGAGGTTCGGGGAACTCCAGAGCAGGAGAGAGCTAAAGGAACCGTCAACAATCTCAAAATTAGGACTGATAACTGGCAGATACAACGCACTGAGTCTGGATATGAGAGCAGTGATCGTCTCAGCAGTAGCTCAGCGAACTTGGACTCTCCTCTCGTAGAGAACTTGAGCAACAAAGAAATGTACTCCATACCAGAGCTGCAGCTCCCCAGGTAAGGACTGATTTCATGGTTCTTTTGAATTTCTTATGATTAGCTGAGCTCTGTAATCCTCAACCACGAGAGGTAGCAAAACATTTGAGTTTAAAGGTGAAATGTGTCATGTCTGCACCACAGTGCGACATATAATGCTCTTCCTGCCTTTATTCAGTAAGCAAATAAATACTTACTGAATCACAAATCATTACTTACTGAATCGCAAATTAAATCATTAATTTCGTCATTTTTGATTTTTAAATGAACCAAGAATTGCTCATTAATGGATGAATGGACAAGGAGTAATTACTGGATGGTGGTTAATATGGCAATTTGAAAATGTGTAGTTAAAGATATTAAAGGCAATACCTTAATTAAAAGGTCTTTGTAAACACACCATTTGCAATAATCAGTCTCATAATTTGGTAACAGATTGCTGAGGGCAGTTAATTCGAGAATTTCATTTCTTCTTTCCAAATATTTCTTCCTCAAAAAGAATCTTTAAAAGATTTGGAACCGGAATCCATAAATTCCTTTGCCATTAGGGTTGCGCTAAAGGTGTGTCATTACATTCAAGTCCCATTTGGGTGGCTTTCTTTGTCAGAAGTGTGCTCGCTGTGAATCAAAGTACAGCATGATGAGGTAATGTTGGGTGGAGGTGTTTACGCCATTCAATCAAATATCTTAAAAATGTTCATGGTGGGAGGAACCAATGTAGGTTGACTAAAGAGGCAGTCACACTAGATTTTAACACAAAATTACTTTAGACCTCTGTGCAGTTTATCTACCTTGTATATGCTCAATTGAAGTATGCATTATTTTAAACTTGTATAATGAACAGGATGATGTTTTCCTCCATGACTGATTTTCAGAGATCAATCTGTGATGTTTAGATCAGTGTCAGAACTTTTAATTAAGGGGCAATATTTGCCTATGGATTTGATTTTCAGGTGCATTTTACATTTATGGGGTCTTCTAACCATTTAAAAGAAACTCATTCGCCTTGAATTTAAGCAGTTCATTAATACAAATTCTCAAGACTTTTGAGAATATTGCCTCTTTCCCCAAGAATTCAGCACATATTTTAAACCGTAATATGTTTAACTAGGACAATAATAGTATATTAATTACTCTATCAGAGGCTACAAATATAAAATAGAAAAATTCATAACATTTCAAATTTAAAATCATAAAATTTTTGGTGGGATTTTTCCCTTAAGCCCCCAGAACAAAGTTGAAATTTACAAATATGTGCTTATGTACCTGTACTCCTGCATTTGAGTGCTATTTAAGTTAATGTTTTGTTTTTTTAGGGACCCAAACTACCAAAAGAGGTATGATGAATCAAAAGCCAAGATTTCTCCTTCGTCCATATTCTACGGTAAGAAACCCAGAAGTTAGACTTCCAAATTTTTCAAAAAGGCTGTTTAACAATTATATCGGAAATAAAAATAGAGTTACATAGCGGAGTTTTCTTCTTCTTTTTTTTTTTTTTTTTTTAGCTTCTGGTGGATAAAAAGGGATTATATGAAATGCATATATGTCAGGGGTTGGAAGCATGGTGTCAAGTGTGTACTCTGTCATCCTATCACTTTCAACCTGTCAGATCTCACCACTGGTGATCCGGGTCAATTAGATTTCCATAATATAGAATTGATCTATTGTCACACATTATACATACATTTCTGCATATATACATTGAAATTATTTTTTTCACATATCCCAGCTAAGCTGGGGTCAGAGTGCAGGGTCAGCCATGATACGGCGCCCCTGGAGCAGATAGGGTCAAGGGCCTTGCTCAAGGCCCCAACAGTGGTGTCTTGGCAGTGTTGGGGCTTGAACCCCCATCCTTATGGTCAGTAACCCAGAGCCTTAACCGCTGAGCCACCACTGCCCTCCACACATCATCTACACATCATTGAAGAAGGTTTAGAACTTTAGATAATAAACTGGGTTCTCACAGTTATGAAAACCAGGAAATATCAGTAATATTGCAATTGTGTTTTTCAAGCCTGAAAAAGTCATGGTGTCATTTTACAAAATGTAGTGAATAGAATTTTTTTCTAATTACGCTTTGCTATAAAATATTTAATCACCTAAATATTGCTCTTGGTTAGAGCTTTTGTAAATTAGATCTTGCTTGCAAGCCATAATAATGTCCAGTTTTTTTGTGAATTTTTGAGTTAGTAATTGGCCTAAATTGTCTGAATCAGTCTTAATGATTCATTGGCAAATCAGTCTGAATCGAAATGGTTCTTAAAAAGTGGTTTCAAGAAATCGGAAATGACTAGAAGACTCATTGAATTTCATTGGTCAAAAAGGATATGAACCCTAAATATGTTATATAAGAATAGTAGTAATCAAGTAATTATAAGGTGTTATGTTGTAAATAACCCCCCGCGTACACATGTGTGGATGTTGTATTTTGGCTTTGCTATACGCAACACATAATTTCATTTAAACCAACTGATCTCAGTTCAGATGACTCTGGGCTATCTGCAAAGCGATAAACTTTTGATACAAGTCGATTTCAGTGGAGTTTGTCTTTGGGGGAAACACCAACAAAACTACAGTCTCTAGATTCATCCGATGTGCCATTTTTAAGATTTGAACGATTTATCGCAAAACGCCATGCTGCTAAACAAAATGTACACTAGTGTGTCCAATAGCACAAGATTTTCATTAGAAATCCTATATTTACTGTGCATTTTCACATTGAGAACATTATTATGGATTTAGGATGAATATACAGTGCATTTCAAACTGTTCTGGTTGGCAGACATTGGACAATGGTAATCAGTACATTGAATAAGAATTTATAATGTATAATTTAATTTTAACTTGGGTTGGCATTGATTTGGATAATGGTTGCCATTATATAATTAGTTATGCTCATTTCTGATTGGTAAAATATATCAGCACTGGCTATCACTTGTCTCTTTGACAGTGCAAAAAGAGAACATTGAGATTTTGTTGCCAAAGTAGAAATAAAAACATTGTAACATAAGTCATCTCAAGTCAAATAATTTTTATTTTTATAGTTTTTTGTATTCGTGCTTATCCAAATACATATTGTTCCAATGCAGCTTGACAGTTAATTAGCTGTAATGTCTGTAACGCCTTAAAAACGTGAATAACCAGCATTCCTGTAAACATAATAAACAATTTGATTAAAAATATCTGACTTTCACTTGGTATTATTTAAAATTTCACACCTCAATTGTTAGAAAAACATTTTGCTCTTTGAATGTATTTTTTATCATATTTTATTTTATTGCATGTTTTAATAGGTGCTACCAGTCACAAGTCAAAAACGGAAATCAAAGTGCACACAGCAGTCAGGATTGGGTCTCAAAATGTACAAAGTTGTGTCTGCAAATTTTAAGTGTCCAAATATTTTAAAAGAAATTAATACTTTATTTAAATGTAGCAAAAATTACAAATATTTTTATATAAAATTTGTAATGGGTAAAAAACTATATGTTTGTGTTATGTAAGTTGCAAAAACAAAAGTAAGGTGGCATCTAAAACAATGATAAGATCCTGTATATTTCCGTACTCCGATCATAGAAGCGATTGTAGGAGAGAGTCAAAATAAAAGCATCAGAGCTGCCCAGCCAGACAGAAAACATCATGAGCTATGCTTTCAGAGTTGTGGCATTTGAACTACGGCCAAATAATATGCCAATGTATGCCTGAGCAGAGCAATCTCGGGTTGTTATCAGCAATCACAGCCCAGATGAACTGGTGAAGTGTGCTCATGGAGTCGTGCTTGGGGATGAATCATTTGTCCTGCTTGTCAGCGCTGGGAGGTGTTTGTGTTTATGTGAGTGTTCTGTGATGGTCAGGATGGGTGGGGGGGTCTGTTAACCCCAGCTGAAGTTGGTTTATGGGAGTTTTATGGGAGTACTGAAGCAGAAAGGACAGCTCTGAGGCCTGTGTCTTCCAGCTCGCCTTTGTGGCCATTTTCACTGCAGAGCGAGTGTCAAAGCGTTCACTTCCGTAGGAGTATAATGGCTCTGATGTTTTCTTTTGACAGTAAATTGGGTAGGAGGGTTTCTAGGATGTTGATGATCTTCCTCTGGCCAGTGTAATTTGTTTATTTATTTTTTAAGCACATATTGCAATGTCATCAAAAAATGTTGTATTCTCAATAATACAATTTAGAGAAGCTCTGCAGTGCTACTTGATAACAGATATGTTTGTTGTTTGATTTGTGCTGCATCAATTCTTCCTATTTTATATCCAGTTCCATTTTAAAATTGTATTGACAGTTCTGGCGAAATGTATCAATTTGCCATTAGTTCAAATGTGGTGACTGCAGTTTGTGTTGCCCATCACTGGCAGCAAATGTATATGAGGATATGCTTTCCCCTGCCCTTTGTCAGATTGACCAAATGGCAACTGCCTCATTTTCTCCATACTCTCTTATGTAGTTTTAATGCTGTGCTCACTTTGTATCAAGTAAGATGTTTGAAAAGGTCAGACCAGAGTGGCTGAAAATTCACTCTTGTAAACAGACAAACCCCTGACAATTGATCTTCCTGTCAGGGCTAACTGCATTTGTTTTGTCCCCTTACTGCATCCCTGTAGACGCCGTAATCGCCTATTGTTTATCTCTGTCTATATGCAATTTGGAACAAAACTATGTTTGTTATCTCTGGGATAGATGGTCCTGTTTTATTCCAATAAACGTTAGGCATTTTATTTAGGCAGTGGGGGTTCCTATGCTGACTATGTGTGACTCTGATGACGTCATTTTAGTATAGCATATCACATTTTTCCTCCATGTCTCGCATCCCTAGTCAACACAAGACAGAATCTGGACTCGTCAAGGGATTTCTCAATTATATATTTTTAAAAAGGGGGAGGGGGAGTTGATATCCAGTTTGCAAAAAAATGTGTGTGTGTGTGTGTGTGTGTGTTTGTTAAAGGTACAGACAGGAGCAGTCTGGCTATGTTGTCGCACACCTACAGTGTATGTTAATTGTTAATAATCATAGGACATTACTTTTAAATGCTCACACAGCTGATGTTATTTTTCATTCAGTATTTAATTTAACATGCTATGCTAACATGTAAACCGACATGCTTTAGTTATATAACATGTTATAGTTACATGCTATTTTTTTATCATGTTTATAATTGGTTAATTATTATAATTCTGTTAGCGTTCTTATTTATTTTATTTATTTTCAATAATATAACCTTTTTTTTTTTTTTTCACATGCCTCCATTTAAACAAAATAGGCTACTTTCAAGTTTCAATTATAATAAAGTAATTCTTCAACCAAAAAATCCCTTCTTTTTTCATACTTTAAGGGTCATTATTATTATTATAACTGATCATAATAATTTGGTAATACTGTATACCATGAAACCGTGATATTTTAGACAGTTATCGTACTGTGAAAATCTCTTACCGTTGCAACCCTAGTTGGAATTCAATATGAATCTAAAGTATCTGCTAACTTTTTATTTAACAATTTAGTTTTTTTACACTTTCGAGCCAAACTTACTTAAGTTGATTAATGACCCCTAAACCACAATGAATCAGGTGTTAAGTATAGCGCAGTTGATCCATCCACTGGTATTTATCACCCTTTACTACAATGCAGTCGCAGTATTGATGTTCTTCTTTCTTCTCTTTGTAATTGGTCTTTTTGCCTTGCATTTTTTAAACTTAAAACTCTAAACTGAAATTGGCCTACTCCTTAAAACTAAATGAGCAGATGGCTATTTGTTAATTTGAGAAAAGCACAGTCTGTTTACTTTCATGTTAGGCCTATTTAAGACTAAATTTGAATGCGTTCTTTTCAAGTTGATTTGAGAGTTTTGCAGCATTCCTCTTCTGTATGGCGCATTAAAACCTTGACGAGACATTCTCAAAGTTGCATTTAAGACATCCTGTTGCACTGTGGAAAATAGTTATTCTTAGACACCAGTAAATATTTTTGACAGGTCTGCAGATCCAATTCAGTCTTGTCTATAGCGTATATGTTTGTATTTATATATGCAAGTATTACTTGGCAAGCAATTGCATATGGAATCATATTCCCATTTAGCGTTAATATAAAAAGTGGTGAAAATGAGTGTCATTTAACACTGCCATAAAAGACATTTATCACACACTTGAATATCTGCCTAAAGGTGCATTCTAGCTTGGCCAATTTTCCATCTAAATGTGGTGCTGAACTTTTGGATCTGATTCACTCCACTATCAAGTGCAAACTAGGAGAACAGGTGTGTCAGTCAGCTGTTGAGCTGGCAGTGATCTCATGTTGGCATGACACCAGTCCAAAACCTTCAGCTGCTCAACAGACTTCTGATGCAGGCCTGTCTGGACGTATGATGGCTGTCTATGTGCTATTATTCTCATGGGTGCGGATACTCTGGCTTTACAGAAACTTTATATGAATTAAACGAATAAGCGATTAACAGTGTTGAGATTAATAACAATACAAAACTCTTACAGTCATTTTAAAAGGCGTAGTTGTGTGACTAAAGCTGGTAAAGTGCTAATTTTCTTTTCTTTTGCAGGATAATCTATTACTCGCAGTTAATGACATCAGTTTATAGTCAGTAATGACAAATCCAACTTGAACATCACAGAGTTATCCTTTATTGGTGGTGCATGCTAAGTCGAGCATCAGTGCTACTGTTGCTCATGTTATGATTTTGAACAAACATACATCATTTTTAGTCATGAATGATACCTCAAATTGTGTGACTTGAGGAGAGGTGTGCTGTTGCCTTTCTAAGCAATCAAACTTAAGACTTTCTACTTGTGGACAATAAAACTGGCAAAAACATCCCATAGGCCTGCATGGAAGGAGAGACCAGAGCCATATCTAAAGAGCAGAAAACCATAGAGACTTTATTAAGTGCTTAATAGGTTATTAAGCAACCACTCAGAACACTTTAGTAACCACATAGCAACACCCTGGCAACCACCCACACCCACCCCTAGTATCATGTCAGCGGGTTTGTACAGTTTAGTACAATTTTTTAAAGCAATTGGTTTGCATGCTTTTTATTTTTTTAAGTAAACACTTATTTTGCTCAAGTAAACTTACTAAACTAAACTTGTTTTTTTTTGTCATATATATATATATATATATATATATATATATATATATATAACATCAACTAGTTACAAGTCATCTGTGATTAAGGTCTTATTGCTTTATATTTAAATTCAAATTAAGTTTTTGCACATCTTTTACAGTATTAGTGAAATTATGACTCATTTGATTCTCCTCAGTACTTCTAAGTGCACATAAATCAGCTTTTTTGTAAAGTACAATTGAGTAAAGAAGAATATATCAAATTTAACAGGCTCCAAGTTCACTAGAAATAACACTTGTCACCCTAATGGTGACTTCACACAAACCACAACTATTAACCAGCTACAACAAAACAACAACAATAGAAATAGGAATTAAAACTATATACATTTTTAAATAACAATTATTATTTTTCTACATAAGTTCCCTTTTTTTTGCCCAAACGTACATAATTTATTCAAGCACAAGGGCTTATGGGTATTCCACACAGTCACAATTTTGTACTTGATAATTTTGAGTTTGTTGAACTCAAAGCCAAAGTTTAAAGAATGTATAAATTTGAGTAAATTAAATGTTTTTAATTCAATTAAATGTTTTATTATTGACAGCTTTAAGGTTTAGAGAGTAACAGTAACTTAATTAAAACTAGTAAGAATATTAAAAAAATTATATGCTTGTAAAGGGGTTAATGGGCAAGGAGGAGGCGAGAACCGGCATGACAGTATAAATATTTTAATGAAAAACTTAAACAAAATACACAAAAACACACACATGACGGTCAGCTGCCCATAAACGATCTCTCTCTGTCGCACCACCATCCGCAGTCGGCCTTTATCCCTCTCGGAGGCTTAATTACCCTGATAAGGGACTGGGTGTGTATAATCACGACCCGCCCTCTGCCCTGTCACAAAGCTTAAGTCGAGTAAATTATTTGGAATTTTTTATAAAATTTTTAATTTGAGAACTATTTTCATTTACAGTGCACCACTCTCGTATTTATTTATTAATTTATTTTTCAGAAAATGTAAATGTCTAATCTAATCAGTTGATTTCAGGACTGTGAGGTCCTGAATGGTAATAGAAGTTTTAGGATTTGATCTAAATGTAACTATTTGCTGTCCTTGATCAATATGTAAAAAGTGCAGGCTCTGTGGCTTCTTCTACACACAAGACATTTCATGAAAGGCTGTAGACCGGCATTCTGTTTAGCTTCTTTATTGTCGATGTTGTTATCAGCTTGCCAACACTGCAAGTAGTGTCCATCAAATGGAGGTTCTTCTCATGAGGCTTAGCAGCTTAAACGCAACAGGATGGAAAGACTAGAAAATGGGGTCTAAAGTCCAATCCTCTCATAATTGCATGCTGGCCAAAGGGATTTAGTTGTTAATGCGCTGGGAAAAAACAAAAAAAATCATCACACACACACACACACACATGAACCCAGCTGCTTGAATCTCACGGGCCTTGACATCGGGAGCAACCGCTGTACTCAGAAAGCAAATACAATCAGAGTTTCCCATGATAGCAAGCAAGTATAGGACTAATTAAAGAGTGTATTTGCTTTTTTTTATTATTTCTTTTGTTATTTATGACATTTGTTGCATTAAAATATGCAGCAGTCAACTGTTTAAAGTGAAATTTATATTAACACTAATGGGTTTAATTAAAGTTCTGCTCACTGAATTTGAGACAGTACATGTACACAAAATCAAATCTCTGTGATACTTAAGGGACATCTGTCTTTAGGATCTGCAGTGCCCTCTAGGGTTTGTGGACACTTTCACTTACTTATTCAGATCCCAGCTCTTAAAAAATCCTGTAACAAACAGTTTTCTTTCCTTTACTTATTTCCCATTGAAATAGGAATTTAGGGCATTACAAATCAAAGGGCTTATTCTTTTATTATTATTAAATGTTTTGAAGCATATACCCTTTAGTAGAGCTGTCAGAATTAACACTTTTAACACATGACTCATTTAAAAATGTTTATTTCTTAAATAACGTAATTTACCGTTAGTACAGCATAAACCAGCATTAACAGTTGTTGAGAGGGCAAAACCTTTGTAATGTGTCTGCCCAGAGTCATTACACTAACACACACTTTACCACACACACACACACACAACTGCACTTCCCTGTCAGTGAAAAAATTATGGAGAAAGGACCTCTTAGCCCAGATTTTTTAGCCTAGGTGCGTTTTAATGACGATAGAAGCACATTGAATCTTAACTATCACCAAAACAGTATGAGACGTTTTTGTCTGCAAGCGCTTTTCATGTTGAGTTCAAAGGGACGCTTGATGCTAGCATTGCCGCTCTGATGCGGATCATGAACGCAGCTTCACGATTGCTGTAGAAAAAACGATAGCCACAGTCTGCCGGCAAATTAATATTGTGGCAGATGAGAGTTTAAAAGATTTAATCTAATTTAAATCTTTGGCTTTTTTAGTGTAAATTGTAACTGAAATGTTTTAAATATTAACTAGAACATATTTACTTTGTATTAATTTGACAGCACATCTTTTGAATGTAATGTTATATGTGTAAACCTGAAGAAAAACATTGTACATTTATAGTCTTTAAAAAGCAGAATAAAAGAATAACTAACAATTTTCTAAAAATATATATAAAAAAATATATATATAATTGCTTTTTCCTCTGAAATTTTCCTCCGATCCACTAGAACCCCCAGTTTGAAAACCCCTGAACCAGCATATGGATGGTCACAAATCTATCAAATATGGGCTAAAAGCAATACAACTTACAAGTTTTTCATGGGGTCAAATACTACCTATATTAACCTGGATCATTTTCAAAATCCAAACTTATCTATTATGTATAGAATTATATGATTATTTATATCCTTTATACATTTATGCCATACCTCTACATTTTAAGGTGTGCATTTACTTGTCTCTTCAAGGAAAACTTATTTGAGAAAAGCTGTGTTAAAGATGTTGTTTTAAAGTTTTTGCCCAGTGACTCTGCAACCGTTGCATGTGAACGTGTATCATTCAGCTGTGTAGTCACATGCCTCACAATTACCAAAATCCACCTGGCAGCTAGTCAGATTTACAAGGTGTGGTTACTATAACAACACATAACATTTTGAAGGCTTTCCTCCCTTTCTCTATTTGAATTAATGTTCTCTAACTCAGTGCCCACTTGGCATGGCAAGGGCATTCTTATGGTCACATTTACCCCTTCAGCTCTTTGTTAACCAGCCATAGGGAGTGCACTAAGATGCTGGATTAAACCGGATGGGATGGGGCCCCTCTGTAGGTGCCCAGTGCCAGAAAACTGAACTGCATCAGACAGACCAAGGCCTCCCCGCTGTGACACTTCCTCACTGGACCCAGACAATGCCCTAGCCCTGACCCCCGTTACATAACATGTCTGTACTGTGAATTTACAGCCAGAACTTGCCCTCTGTGAAAAATCTGCCAGAATCTAGCCACAGTCTGTGTGTGAATGCAGAACACTAACCATCTTTTTCACAGTTTGTCAGTGCGGAAATATTAAAGAAGATGTGCATATAAATATGTATTAATGGGTATATAACAAATGTCATTTTGCATTTATGTTGTAGGTGACCATCAAAAGAAAACACATGATCATTCCATGAGTCCTGTCAATCCAATGTAAGCTGTTTATATACTAAATTTAATGCATACATGCATAACATAGGTTTTTTACTAAAAATGTATGTACTCAGTACACACACATGTTTAACCATACATGCAGTGGCCCCAATAAAGTATTTGGACACAAAGGAAGATTGCAAGGTCAATACAACTTAAGCTCAATCAATAGCAATTGTGGCATAATATTGATTGCCACAAAAAGAATATTTTGACATGTTCGTCCTTTTCTGTAAAACAATAAATAAATAAATAATTGGTTACAGTCAGGCACTTACAATAGAGCTGTTTAAATCTTTTTTTAACATCATTTTAGGGTTTGTTAACAGTTATGCAATGATGTTGTAAAATTGGCTATAACTTTACATAGAAATGTTAGTAAGCGATTTTATTACATCAAAATAATCTTTTTAACATATGTTGTTCATGTCTTGTGACTATACTTT
>JAVLUX010000003.1:51458333-51558333 GCA_032164185.1 Moxostoma hubbsi
AAAAGGGTTTTCAACTAGGTGTTTAAAACCAACATACAAAACCAATGCTAGAGAAAACACACTTGCAAACTTGGCCTTTTGACTCCAAATCTTACTGCTTGACAGATACCCCTTGTGACAACTTCCCAGAGTGACAACTAGCCCCAGTCTCCCATATATATAATTCAAAAAGGAGGGCGTTAGTCTACGTTATGGGGTCCAAGCGAATGTCCTCTCAGTTTTGTCACTCCACATTGCTGTTTTCTCTGTCTCCTTTTGGTGCTCTATTGCCAATAACGAGGATGGGCAGGAAAGGGAATTATTGGTATTGATCTACCCAAGGGGATCATTAGGAATCACTATCAATCCACAGCTCTGTGCCACACAGTACCGGCCAGCACAGACATTGCCAATTTGTCCCTATTAGAGTACCCAGTATCTGTGTATCTGCTCGTATAGAGCTTGCCTGGAGCCCAATGTAGAGAGGCCGGCAGCTACTGGCCTGAGAACAGTGGTGTAGTGTTGGTCCCCTCCTGACGAAGCTCCCATGAGACATAGACATGGATATAGACATGCATGCTCTAGCTAAATGTAGTAAATTTCATGGGAAAAAATGCTGCTACATAAATGGATACTTAAATAAAAGAGAAATATGTGTAGGTTTCTATAAGTCTATTCTTTTATACTCTTAACAATAAAGGTTCTTTAATGGTTCTTTGCAGCCCATTAATGGGATAGTTCACCCTAAATTACTCTATGACATCAGGCTGTAAAACACGTATTGCTCCTAATTGAGTCTACATTATTAAGAGCTGGCATTGTGATATCAAGTTTTAAAATAGCTTCTTCCATTTTTCAGGATGTTTGTTTTGCATCTGTATTTAAGATGATAATTTGCTTTTCAATTACGATGTTGACTTAGTGAGTCCTCTCCCACTGTTATCTAATATCTATGCATTGAATGATTTTTTTACCAGACCATTCGTCGTCTTAACCCAGTTCATTCAGAAACGTGTCAACAGTGAGCGCGCTCTAAGAAATACACACACATTTGTTCCTTCACACTCTTAACGGCTTTTATGGAAATCCACGAGTGCTCATCCATACTCAGTAGTGTTTGAAATGTTGTTATAGGAAAATCCATGACAAAAGTTTTGTCCTCTGTACCTGGAGAATACTGATGCATTATTCTGTGATGGTGGAGGGATGTTTAGAGGGCTCTTTTGGGGAACTGTGTAAATTTAGTTTGTGATAAATAAAGGAACAACCTGAGAATAACATTGTGTACAAATGTGTTCACATTTACCTTTTGGGTTTGCCTGTGCTGATTATATTGGCCGAGTTTGGCATGCATGCCCAGAGCCCATGACCCTTGACCTCAGTGTGGCCTCTGTGACCCTGAACGGCTGCTGATGTGGACTTTCTCACAGGCACTGTCTGTCTTTATCTATGAAAATTGGCATTTTATTAATTAAATTAATAATATTATATTATATTGTATATTTTATTCAATTCTGTATATATGTGATATATTTTGAACAATAATAATTCATATATTTCAGTATTCTCAATGCTAAAATGCCAGAATGTTTACCCATGTATTATATTATTTGTAATTATTTTAGTAATTTAACCAGATCAAAAGCTAATCTAAACATAGGACTTAACATAGAATTGATCTTTTGCATTTTTATTGACAAGAAATGATTAATACTGGAAGTATAATAATAGCTACAAATGGCAAATAAAAAATGTTACTTCATGTGGTAAAATTGAAATTAACTGGTTCTATTTAAGTCAAAATATTAAAAGAATTTTCCGGATTCAATACAAGTTAAGCTCAATCGACAGCGTTTGTGGCATAATGTTGATTACCAGAAAAAAAAATATTTTTGACTCGTCCCTCCTTTTCTTTGAAAAAAGCAAAAATCGTGGTCACATCGAGACACTTCCAATGGAAGTGAATGAGGCCAATTTTTCGAGGTTTTGTAGGTGGAAATGTGAAACTTATAAAATGACTTGCATTAATTCTTCTGTTGAAACTCATGTATTTGTTGAGCTGTAAAGTTGTCATTTTTACAGTCATTTTACTTCACATCATCATGGAAACAAAGTTGCAAAATTGGCCATAACTTTTCTCAGGAAAGGTTAGTAAGTGATTTTAATGTTAACAAACATATTGTTAACTTTTTTGTGGCTATACTTGAGAAATAGTGAGTTTTAACGTTTACAAATTGGCCCCCAATTACTTCCATTAGAAGTGCCTCACTGGAACCCAGATTTTTGGGAAGGGCAAGTCAAAATAAATGTTTGTGGTAATCAGTATTAAGCCACAAATGCTGTCGATTGAGCGGAGTTTGTACTCAACGAATTTTACTGAATAATCTGACTACATTAGATTACACTAGCAAAAGTCATTTTTAAAGTCAGATTAGGTAGAAATGTCTCCTTAAAGTAACAACTGTACATTTTCCCTCTCTCACAACCCCATTCATACCTATGCTGTTTGTTCGAGCACTCTTCAATCAGCACCACCATTTTATTTTATCTAAACCCAAGCCCTGTTCACACACCAAGATAGAGTCTGTCTAGAGAAAAACATTTAACCACAGACCAGAATCGTGCTCACAACCCAGCTAATAATCGATGTGTGTACACACATGGGCAAGTTAACACGCTCTGTGTGCACACAGAATAGCTGAATGACATGAAGTGAATGTGTGATTTAGTTTGATATGATGCGATGCATCCCTTCGTTGCATCTGATTTGTCCAATAGAGGGCAGTATTCACTGCCCAGAGCATGACCACTAGCACGGCTTTATAGCATTGTCTGGACAGCAAATAAAAAACATCCACTGTTTTTGTTATCACACACATGATGATCATACGCAAGCATTTGTTGGCTTTACTACTTCTCTGCTATCCTCTTTCTCTTTCTATATACACTACACTGCATTAAACAAGTCTATACAATATTTACAATATATACACTATATACACTATACTATATTGACATTCTGCAATTGTGCATACTGTAGTAAAGTGCATGTTAATAGAGGTCAGGTTCTCCTTGTGTCTTCTAGAATGTAGCATTGCTCAATGGATCCACAGAAGGCTTTCTACCACTATCAGAAAATAAATAAATGTCAAATGTAATGTGAAGGACAACTGTTAAAGGGAGCGGTGTTTTGTGTGTGTGTGTGTGTGTGTGTGTGTGTGTGTGTTGTGACCAGCCAGTGGAGGCAGACAGTCTAGGTGTAATCAGATAAAAACAGGGATCGCTCTCCAGCCTTGAAAAAACACAAATGAAAACATTTATTAAAAACAGAAAGACACTGGGCATCCGTGTTGTATTTTTGCTTACAGGATGTATGGGCTGCTGTATTTACGACTAGATCATCATCGTAATAAGTGTGTGTACGTGAGTGTACGTGCGTCTGTTTTCCTGAAAGACCTGAGGACAGGGAGCCCGAGAAAAAGCGGAGAGATAGATGAGGGCCACGCCGAGGCTGTGGGTGTTTTAATTATAGGGGCTCTGTAGCACCGTCTCAGCGCTCCTTATCTTTCCTGGGCTTTTGCTCTCTGTCTCATGATTTGAGCGCTACCTTTATCCCCAAGCCTTCCGTTCCTCTGGCCAAACAAAGAAAAAAGGGAAGGGCAAGGCTGGGGTATTAAAGCCGTTACTATGCCTCGCTTACCATTAATATCCCTTCAATCACAGCTTTTTCTGTGGTGCCGAGCCCACTAACCCTTTTAAACGGACCCTTATGGCCCTTATTACACCCATCCCATGCTGTTATGGCTTTAGAAGGTTTTGGATGAGCCCTCTGCCAGGACCATGGCACACTTGTATCTCAAAGGGCTTCCAATACACCTCAGACTCCATGCTAAATAATCACAGGAGACCTAAAAATAATAACTGCATTAGTTAAATCAATTATTTGTTAGTGTCTAATTCATTGTAAGTTAAAATGGTCTATTATTGATTACAAATCAAATTATGTGGTGTCGAGCACACTAACCACTTTAAACTGACCCAGAAGTCCCTTAAACCTGTCCTGAACTGTATGAAAATACTATTTGGTTTGAGAAGATTTTGGATGAACCCTCCACCAGGATAATGGCATACTTATAGCTTCCAAGATAAGCACATGAGACCTAATAATCATTAGCACATCAGTTGTACTGTATAAGAAAAAGGCATCCATTATTTGTCAGTCTTGAACTAATTATCAACTATAACTTTCTATATTTGATTCTAAAAACAAATACTGTAAATGCTTATTATAAATCAAGTTATGTCGCTGTGCACGATAACTCTTTTAAACGGACCCTATTGCTCCTTATTACACCCATCCCGTGCTGTATAAAAATACTGTATGATTCTAGAAGGTTTTTGGTGAACACTCCACCTGGACCATTTTACCTTAGTCCGACTCCAGTGCACCACTGGATTCCCTTCCTCTATATCTGACTTGTGTTTTTGCCTTCCTCACTGTCTCCTTTCCTTTCCTCCTTTTTTTTATTTTCGTTCTATCTGCGGAGTAGATCATCGAAATGCCAAGCATTCCGGATACATAGTGTCTATGACAACACTATTGGCTGAAAATGGCTTCTATTGATGGGCATGCTGGTCACATGACCTCACCCTAGAGCCTTGCTGAAAGAGACTCCAGCTAAGATTCCACATATAGACATGCCAGAGGATTTGACATTTTTGTGCAGTCTTTGAGGACAGATTTGGTTCTGATATTTTTGTAAAGAAAATATCAGATTTGGATTTAATCTTTTAAACTATGAATACTAAAAAAAAAGGAGATTTATTTTTAGAAATATCTAAATTACTTTTCATTTTAAATTCATTTAAATCGCTATTTAAATTTGATTTAAATCACTTTATTTGATTGTTAATATGTTTACATTTCATATACACCTGTATATTGAGTCAAAAATTATTCTTTTAAATAGCTTTAAAATAGCTGTCAGGTTTTTTTTTTTTCTTTTATACTGTAGCCCAAAAGACAACATTAAATAAGAGCTTTTTTAGAGTGTTTATCCAGCAGCAATGTAAATAACATTTTCATATCTGTACATTCGAAAACTCACTAAACACTTAAATGCGTATTATTTGGTCCGTACACGATCGCATGACAACATTCTGTTTTTTCTGTCTTGACATTTCTCCATTTGGTGAAAATTGTGAATTGCCTTGACTCCTTCTACAGCCAACATGTCACAAGGAAAAAAATGGGTGAGGGGGGGTCTAATGGGTGTCTGGACTGAGACAAAGCAGATGAATTGTGAAATGTATTCGAAGAGATTGGAGACAAGTGCATGTCAGCACCCCCTCCATCTTCAGTCCTCCACCCTCTCCTCTTTTCTCCTCTGCTCTCCTTTCCTCTCCTCTCCTGCCTCAGGATGCTTCCCTCTCCATCTTTTCTCTTTTTGTCTGACACTCCGCCTAAAAGAGGCATGACAGTGCTGCTCTGTTTGAGCAAAATATTAGAAAAAGAGAAATGCAATTTTCTCTGCTTTCAGATGATTTATTCTCACAGTTGATATTTGTTTGATATTTGCTTGGTTGCATGCATATTAATTGTCCAACATTGTAATAAGCATCACAAAGCGATTCAATTTGAATGATCAAAATCAACATACAGAGAAAAATAATCACTAGTGCATCAATTGTAAAATAAAAAGGCATCAGTTATTTGTTAGTCTGTCATTAAAGATGAATTATCATTTAATATTTAATTATAAAACAAATAAATAATAATTATTACAAATCAAATTAGTAAATTAAAAAAACACTGTTAAATTGCATCTCATAATGCTGACCAATTCGCTTTAAAGTCATAAGACTCATCTCCTATGCATTTGAACCTGACTGGCTGCTGTCCTGTCTGAGGGAGCGTCTGGCCCCTGTCTGGCTCCTGCCCCAACCTGTGACCCCTAACAGGACATGGGCGCAGTCTGTTAGTCAGCACTCTCTCTCTCTCTCTCTCTCTCTCTCTCTCTCTGTCTCTCTGTCTCTCTCTCTCTCTGTCTCTCTGCCTTCAACCTCACTTGCTCGGCTGGTACACTAGTGAGTGTAGAGGACTATCAAATCTCTCTGCTGTGAGTCTGAATTTTACATTTCCTGTATTGTAGAGGATGTGTGGGTGAACTTAAATAAAATCAATGTTTATGTATATATATATATATTCCACAGATGCAGAGGAACAATTTTATTCTCTGTTGTATATGTGTGTTTGTTGCAGACATAAAGAGCTCAATTTTAGATGGCCTTTCCCTTGTGAATGATAATGATTTGAAAGATCAGTTTTCAAATTTGTGGGAGATGATTATAAGGCCTGTTGACTCAGTAGTAAATGGCAGCTCGGCTCTCACACTCTTTGTTTTCAGGTGAATGTATTTATTATTCATTCTCGCATCAGTGTATATCTCAGGCCCTCAATATTTGACTATGAATAATGGAAGAGCTTGTGGAGCATAGAGATGGAGGTGTGTGTGAAAGAGTGTGTGTGGCTATGACTGGCCACTGCTGAGTCCTGCTCGGTCTGCCTCAGTGCCCTTAATAACAGTGTATAAATCAAGGGTCTCCTGTCAGCCACGCTGCCTTCATTAAAATCAAATGGGAAACTGGCCTCTTTGGATCCAATTTTAATAAAACCAGGTAATCAAATACAGCTAAAAAAAAAAAAAAAAAAAAAGGTAATCATTTTACAGCCTCCGAAATGGCCACCACACCGTTTTTTTGTGTACGCACAATGTTAACGCGGGCGAAGGCCTCTGTACAATACTCACACCGAGACACACTGCACTGATACGGAAGTGTTTGACACACACTGACTATGAATGGCAACAATTTTTGTGATTGAAAGTATGTCTTGCATTTGATGCATTTAACATTTCCAGCACACACTTTCTATGGCATAAAAATAAATCTATCTATAAAGTTGATTTAATTGAGAATGAAGGTGATTCAAACATCAAACGAGAGATTTTGGACTGCATATGTGTGTCTCTTTAATATTCCCTGATATATTTATATATTATAAAAAATTTATATTTTCAAGACTAATATTTATAAAGCATAATAATTTAAAATGATCGCAAATGTAAATGTGAAATGGTTTTGAAGTTATTTCCTAGGCATGTTTTGATCATTTCTGAAATGGAAAAGGTTCCCTTGAAAACTTCTGACATTGCACATTAAATATGCATAACATCACACATTAATTTTATGTAATTTTTTGCTGACTTAAATAGTTTTTGTATTTTTTTCTTCTTTCAATCTGATCTTTCTCTTTCTATTCGTATGTTAGAAGACCGTAAATATGTAGTGATTTACACAGGTTGTTTTTACTGGCTGTAAAGCTCAGCTCAGAGGGGCGACACATTGCTGTGACAGACCCTTTGGTGCATAAGGTAATGTGTCGACCATGTTTCGGGGCTTTTTGGCAATGATTTTGGTTTCAGATGCTCCGGTTCCCGAGCGGCGATGTCAGACTGTCTGTCTTTGGCTTTTCGGCACAGATGAGTGGCCAAAATACAGTCAACCATGTATCACAAGCTTGCAGTGAGTGTATCAGAAATTGTAACCGGAACCATCAAACCTCATTTGGTCCCCCCTAAATAACCTTTACCACCCCATTCCTGCTTCATTTCAGGGGGACGTACAATGACCGCACATATTCATACCGCTGAACTGTGTTTTTATATTTAAGTATGCCAGTATGACAATGCACCATTCAATTTTGAAGAATTGATATTGAACTTCGGTCAAAAATTTGTAAGGATTTATCAACATTTTGACATCTTGCAAAAATCATAATTAATCATTGTTAAATGTATTTTTTTGTTACTTAATTAGTTGATATTAGGTTGTTAGGTTTTATTAAAATTGATTCACACTTTAAGTGCGCTAGCTCTGAATGTAGAATTTACTAAGTATTAGTTAAAAAAGTAGTAGTATTTTTTTTAATGTAAACAACAGCACATCTGTGCACTGATTATTTCTGTAACAAGATGGAGACAGGCAAAGCTCTCTAATTCAGCCGATGTGCAGAAGAGGGCACTCTTAGTTGCTCTCCTACTATATTTGAGCTGTCTCTCTCTCTCTCTCTCTCTCTCTCTCTCTCTCTTTCCCTCCTTCCATGAGGTTCATTCG
Source organism: Moxostoma hubbsi (assembly GCA_032164185.1). NCBI lineage: Eukaryota > Metazoa > Chordata > Actinopteri > Cypriniformes > Catostomidae > Moxostoma > Moxostoma hubbsi. The sequence goes on from JAVLUX010000003.1 coordinate 51,466,488, forward strand.
CTCTTCTAACTCCCTTTGAAAATACACAGTCAAAAAAACTGCACCAGGTGCCTCATGATGTACATTAGTCCCTCTGTAACAAGCACAAATATAAATGAGCTATGATAATAATTTTAGTAATTTGGCATTTGCAGTTTTTGTTAGCTGTAAACAATTAATGTCAGCATTTAAAGCTACTCAGACCACCAATAATACATAAATCCTTTTCTGTACTATTTCTAATTTCCTTCGCATATGATTTGTCTGCTTGGAGCACTGATGTCCAAAATGCAAAATAAGCTACGTCTTCATGTGCATTCTCTCTTCTAACATGCCGATTGACTTTCAGTATAAAATATTGTACTTTAATTGGTCAGAACGGTCGTTCTACCTGCATAATCAGACATTATCTCCGTTTCTCGCTGTATTGAAAACGGGAACAATGACAGCATTTCTCCTTTACACACATGATACGTAAATGAAAAGTGCCATTCTCTGCAGGATATGTCTTCCTTTTCATTATGTGTTTATGTACTGTAAACCCTCAGAGAGCTTAATACAGCATTGGCTGCCAGGTTACTTTTATTCACGTTTTCCTTTCAGATCTTCAGAGCTACCAGATTTGCCTTTTAAAAAAAGTGGTCATGTTTTCTGTCTTGTCTCTTTTTTCTCTTTTAATCTTTATGGCCCTATCGTCTTGATTCCTCAAGTGCCCTCCCCCCACACCCCCTCCACAATGCCTTTATACACACACACACACACCCACACACACACACACACACACACACAACACACACATGTTGGTCTACCTATCATTATGAGGACTCACTATAGACATAATGTTTTTAAACTGTACGATCTATAGATTCTATCCCCTAACCCTCAAAAACACTTTCTACATTTTTGCTTTTTCAAAAAAACTTTGTGATCTGAATTATGGGGACACTTGAAATGTCCTCATAAACCACATTTATAGCATAATACCCTTGTAATTACCAGTTTGTAAAAAAATGTCCTCGTAAACCACTTAAACCTGACCACACACACTCACACACACAGATGCACATAAATAGTACATGGGAAAAGTAGGAAAGCACTGCAGTGATTACAGTCCCTTAATGCACACACAAACACAAACAAACATAGCTTCCTAGGTCTAACTGTTCATTCTGTCTCCCAGGTGTCCTCTTTTTCTCCACCAATGGGCCAATGTTGTTTCTGTTTGTCTCTCCTGTGTTCCTCCTCTCTCCTCTCCTCCCGCGGCTTCACTTCCTGTTGCCTTGCTGGGCTAGCATGTTAGCTGGGGCCCCCACTGGCTTGAATGAATACTCATCCTCATATCTTCTATGGGGTAGGTGCTGGCTATAGACAACAGCATCCAGCTTGCTCTCTATCAAAGGGTTATCTGGGTCCCACAGGCACTTTCAGGGCCAGTTCTGAGGGAGAAAGTAATACATTGAATGGATGGCGGGATTGTGTACAGCACATTGAGAAGTTCACACATTAACCTATCCATGGACATCATTTTTTATCAACACCTGGACTTTAGGTAAAAATGGAAATGAATGTTTCAGAGATAGTGTATATTGTATCTTAACTTGATTAACTTCTACTAGTCCCTTGTTTAATAATAATAAAAAAGCAGAAATCACAGTTACAATAAGACAGTGGAATGGAAGGGGCTAGCGATGTTGCATAACCGAAAGGATCACCAATGATGAGATTTCTCTGGCAGATGGTAGAGCCAGTCGGCAACACATGAGGGAGACTACAGCAATCTCGATTAGGGGGCAAATATGGTCAGAAACGGCCCTGTTTGACTGTGTGCATTTTTATGTTCAGAAACTGATGGTACCCTAGGTGACCGCCTAGTTTGCTCTGCCTAGAAATGGCCCTGCTGTCAAAAGTACAGCCACAAGACATAAATATTGTGTTAACATAATTTTAAGTGTGATAAAATATATACATACTGAACTTATCTGTGTAAAGTTCTATACAAAATTACCAGTGTCGTGTGTAATAGGATTACAAAGTAATTAGTTATAGTAATCGGATTACATTTTAAATTCTTGTAATCAGATTTACAGTTGCAGATTTTCAATGCAAGTAATTACTTTTAAGTACATTATTTGGAGTTACAGGTAGTTCTACAATATTATTTATATGTAATACAGTTAAAATGTGCATTCATATGTTCATATGTACCTCTGTTTGTGTTTCTGTGACAGCTGAAGGACGTGCAACAATGAACATGGGGAAAACAGGCGTTATTTTGAATTTGTTGAGCGGAAAAAAAATAAAAAAAGTCTTTTAGAAAGTAACTTAAAAGTAAAGTAATTAGAAATGTGATTACTTTCTCAATGACACAATCAGTAAATTAATCTGATTATAATTTTAGAGTAGTTTTTTTTAGTAACTTACCCAAACCTTGAGTTGAAACCTTGTATTATGGTAAATGCCATACCACTAGTAAATCTCAGATTTTATCCCACTAAAATGATTGTAACACACATTCACTTCCATTGTATACTGGACAAAATTGTAAAAATAGGCTTAACTTGTATTGAAGCCTTTTTATTTATTAGTATTTATTTTGAATGACCTTTATCTTATCACTAGTTCATTTTAATTGGTCCTGCATTTTGTCAAATGAGAATATATTTAATAAATTGCTTTTTCCTAGATCACTATTTTATTCTGTTTACAATGTGTAATTATGGATATGCAAGGTTTTATTCATGTCCTTGGAACGAGGCACCCTGCCATTTGTTGTGATACAACTTGTAGAAATTACTTTTTTAGAAGTTAATTTAGTTTAATAAGTAAAAGCTGATAGACATTAACTTACTTTATAATAGTTTTTATAAATGCCAAGGCTGCGTGTGTAACAGCATGCAGGCAAACTGAGCCTGTAGGTGTTTGTTTGGAGCCTATTCCTCAACAATGTATTAGCATGTCAAGATGGACTGCCGTAATGAATTGCCATCGCCAAATTTTGCAAGTTAAAAAGTGAGAATGAGAGTAAACCTTTGTTTATGTCACCTATCAGCATGAAATATTTACCATTCTCTGGCTCCTGGCTCGCTGTCTCCCCGCAGCATGATAAAAGGTAGGCATGCTGTCTTAACCCCTTCTTGCACTGCCACCGCTAAAACTAGCATCAGAAGTTCAATGCGAGCAGAAAAACACATCATAAAAAATCCTCCCCTGTGACGAAAAGCTATTTCAGATGTTTTCCATCTCGCATTATAGTAGAAAACATTCCTCGGGAATTATGCGAGCGTTTGGCCAGGTGACTGCGGCGATTCTTGTTAATATATGATTCTAGAAGCCGTGTGTGTGGAAACGTGTTTTGTGAATTTGCACAACAGTACATATGTGGTTTGCATGTGTTTGCATTTTATTTATTTCGTTTTTCATATTAGTTTACCCAAAATAAAAATTCTGTCATTTATTCACCCTCATGTTGTTCCAATGACAGCCTCAGTCACCATTCACTTTCATTGCATCTTTTTTTTCTTCATACAGTAAAGTGAATGGTGACTGGGGCTGGAATTCTGCATTTATCTCTTCTTTTTATTTGGAACAGAGAAAGTTATTCGAGTTTGGAACAACACGAGGGTGAGTTAATGATGGCAGAATTTTCTTGTTTTGGGTGAGTGATCCCTTTTAATTTTTTTTTTTTTTTTCTTTTTTGTATGGTCATTTTTGTGTATTTATATTTGAGCAAACAACAGAACCTATCGCCACATGTTTTCCAGAATGATTTTGTTTCAGTTTGTTAGCATGTACTGTGTGAAAAAATGCATACAAATAGATGTGAATGTGCTTGGATTACAGAGGATATTCTGCTTTTTTTATGTGATGAAGTATGTCTGCAGCGCATTTCTCTTAGTAGAAGTGTGGGTGTGGGTATAAAATGCCTGCGGTTGCCTTGCAGGACTGATGCTTGTGAAACCCACCATCGCTCTGCATCCCCTTTTAACTCAAAAAAACATGTCCCCCAGCCAAGGTGCTCCTACACTGCTTTCACCATCACTATTTCAATAGAAAACAAAACTACGAAGTGCTCAAGCCCAGATACTAGATGTTGAAAAAGGTGTGTTCTCCACCTTTCTTGTTGCACTGTGGAGGCCGACTAGCACGATCGGGGCTGGAACCTTTCCCTTTTTCATTTCAGTATCACTTCACATCCACGCTGTGCTTGAAAATGTGTTTCCCGCAGTATATATGGCCCCCTCACGTGGATTTATGAAGCCAGCAACATGTCAGGATTTAAAAATGATGTTTTATTTGCATACTGTGGTGGTTGTGTAGTATTTTATGCTGCACGAGTGGGAATAACAGAGAGTTACTTCGTTTGAACTGAAAAGATTGCAAACAAAAACAAAGGTAAACAGAGAATATAAAATCATTCTGACTTTGAAATCATCTCCAGTGGTTGATGTTTTCTATAATCAGAAACGTATTAGTACAATCAGTGGCTGAAAGGCTTTTGAAGTAGGTGTAACACCATATAAATATCTAAATGTTGAAACAGGAGCCTGGATGTGATTTCCGTGCAGGTGAGAGTTGAGGGCTGCGCTAATTGGAGGACTGTGGTACGGCATGCGATGTGGCTATTCCTCACATATGTATGTGCATATTTACTATCAAATATTTATTTTATTCTAGATTTGCCTGACTAATAATTTATCTGTTTTTCATCCCGATGTCCTGCCATGTACAGGACGTGTTTCTTGGATTCTCTGTGTTGTTTGATTGTTGTTTGAAAGAAAGAACACCTTGAGGTTTTAGAGGAGCTGGTTTAAAGTCCTCTCAGTATATTTTTTTTGTTATTCCTTAAGGGGTGGGAGTGTGTGTGCGGTGGGGGTTCCTCTGGTGTGTGTGTGTGGGGGGGGGGGGGGGGTCGAGAGGGTTGTGCGATCATAAATATTAGAAGCTGCAGGGAGACAAAGAGGCTAAAATGGAAAGGCTTGGCTGGACGAGGGGACCTGGCCATGTCATGTACCTCAGTCATTTTTCTTCTGCGCTTAGAACTCAGTCAGGGGTTTAATTGGAATCCAGACTTCAAAGAAACCCTTGGACCTGTTATACCCCACCCCTCCCCTGCCTTTCTCCAGCCTGCGTCCACTCCATACACTGCAGAATATCTCATGCAGAATGGATGCAGGTATGGTCATTATTGCATCTGTGTGCACTGTGGCTATATAATAACAATGCTTCTGTTCTCATTGCAATGAATTTGTATTTATTTATTTATTTTGTATTTTTTTTTTCAGATCTTGTATGCCGGTTCTACAAATTTGGTCAAATCCCATTGGAAATGTGTTTGGTAACACTTTACAAGAAAGTTCTATTTGTTTATATTAGTTCATATTGTTAACATCAATTAATACATGTGCTATCAGGAACTAACAATGAACAATAATTTATTTTACAGCATTTATAATCTTTGTTCATGTTAGTTAATAAAATAAAATTAATGCTGTGAAAGTATTGTTCATTGTTGTTCATGTTAATAAATGGAACCTTATTATAAAGTGTTACCGTTAACATTAGTGCAACATAATGCAATATTAAAAATGCATTAGATAAAGTAATAATTTATATTAACCATAATTCATAAATGCTGTAAAAGTATTGTTCAATGTGAGTTTATGTTAATGAATACAGCCTTATTTTTAAATATTACCTATTACATCTATTTAAAATCTCAAATGTATCTCAGTGACAGCAGTTACATTAAATGGAGAGCAAACGAAAACCTTTGCATGATGTTTTTCTCTGAGAAGCAGAACAAGATGATGTAATCATGTAAAAGATGTCATCTTGATTGTGTCTCCTCTTAAGTTTCAGATGAGATCTCAACAATGTCTCAAACTGTCCTCAGATTTGCCAATATACGAAAGTTATGGATTTAAATATCAACTGAATTATTTCTCATCAAATTCTTGAAAGATCAAATGATTTCAGCAATGCTAACTTTATTACTTTAGCACTATTACTTTAGTTCAAGTGTCTTCAACAGGGTGTCCGAGGTGGTACTTTAGAGGGTACAGCAATTATTGTTTAATCTTAAACTAATATTTGTGAAGAAAAATAAATAAAATATGTGCAAAAAAATTACAATATTTTAACATCAAGCAAAAATAGAGGTAAAGGAATATTTCAGGTTCAATTCAAGTTAAGCTCTTTCGACAGCATTTGTGGCATAATGTTGATTACCACAAAATAAAAAAATAAAATAAAATACAATTCTGACTCGTCCCTCCTAAAAAAGAAGCAAAAATCGAGGTTACAGTGAGGCATTTACAATGGAAGTGAAGGGAGCCAATTATTGACGAGATTTGAGGCATGAATGGAAAGCTTACATTTTTAGAAAAGCACTTACATTAATTCTTCTGTTAAAACACATGTATTATTTGAGCTGTAAAATTGTTTAAATAGTTGTTTTAGGATTTTAGTGATGCCAGCGTTGTGTCATAATGGCAACAAAGTTGTGAAATTGGAGATTTACACAGAAAGCAATTTTATAACTCTAAAATCACGTTGACCTGCATATTATTTATGTTTGTGGATATATTGGTGCCCACTTTCCAAGACCTGTACGTCTCAAGAGTGAGGAAACGTGCTGGTCGAATCACTCTGGACCCAACACACACTGCCCACTCCCTCTTTGTACTGTTGCGGATATATTGGTGCCCCCCTTCCCATTCTCCAAGACCTGTACGTCTCAAGAGTGAGGAAACATGCAGGTCGAATCACTCTGGACCCCACACACCCTGCCCACTCCCTCTTTGAACTGTTGCTCTCTGGCCGGCACTACAGAGCACTGAGCGCCAGGACATCCAGGCACAAGAACCGTTTTTACCCTCAGGCCATTTTCCTCATGAACAATTAAACTGCCTCAGGACTCCCCCATAGTGCAATAATGTAAATACATATATAATTCACATAAGTAAATTCACTTATTTAATTCAATAACTGTACATACCCCTACCTTTCACATACATTACCACTTGCGCATGTACATTCTGCTATATGTCCAATTATTTGTATGTCTATTTATACTCTTACCTTGCTTTATATTCGGTGTCTCACTGTAATATTGTGTGTGCTCTTGTTTCTCCTATCACCCAAAAAAAGTCCTTGTGTACGTGAGAATACTCGGCAATAAAGCTCATTCTAATTCTGATTATGCCACACATGATGTTAATTGAGCTTAACTTCTATTGAACCCAGAATATTCCTTTAAGAAGCTAAAGTTCAGCTAAACGTTTCAATTTCCCTCCCTCATTAAAATGTTTAAAGTCAAATTAAATTTTAATGTACTCTGTGTAAGGCTTTGCAATGTAAGCATCATTACAAAGTATATTTATGCTAATATGGTACTGTATGCATGTTATTATAGGGCAGGCTTAAAATACATCAATGCATTTGATACCTTATGTAAGGGGGTCCCTGCTCTGTCTCTCTATCCACCAAGGGATCCTTGGCCCGAAAAAGGTTGGGGACCCCTGGTTTAAGCCTATATAAATCATTGTCTCATTTGTTTCTATTTTGATTTCTCCTATGGATTACTAGGAGTATCTACTGAGAAAATGTTTATACTTGAATGGAACATGAATGAGAACTACATTAATTCTACTAGCTTTTAGGATACTTGCAACCAAAGATCAGCTCGCAGGAGGCGCAGCCCTTGAGCAATAAAATGTTCCTCTCGACCACTACCAGTACCAGTCAGTGCAGTCAGTTTTTACCACTCATCCATATACACTACCAAACATTGTCATATGTGAATTGAGAGTTGCATATGATTGGGAGAGTCTGTCATCACAACATGTGCCTGAAACAGAGAGTGAAATTAACTACAGCAGACCACTGAGAGGAGCTGTGTGCTCCATTCAAGAGAGAGGCAGTCTATACGCTAGCACCACAAGTGACAGACAGCTGTTTCCAACCCACAAAAGCCTCTTGTTTGTATTTCTTCTCCATTGAAATGCCTTATAATAACATACTGACATGGGTGCTCTGAACATACGGTGACCCCTAAAAGTATTTAGACACTTAAACAGCATGACTGTAGTTGCATTAGATTACAAAATATCAAACCAAGTGGCTTTTATTTTAAAGATGGAACAAGCACAATTTTTTCACAAAAAGATGTTGGTAGATTTTAAGTGAAGCATTTACACAGCCAGTATGATGAACTACAACTTTGGTTACTCTGCTAAGACACCTGTGTGAACTTGAGTGTTACTGACATTTTGCATCCAATAAAAATTACCCCAGTGTCAGTTGGTTAAAGACCATTGCAAACTGGCACAGAAAAGTGAAGTTAGTTCTGAGCAAAGGTCCAGCGTCATTTGTTTGATATGTAATGCAATGACATTTACACTTTTTTTAAGTGTGGTCAAGTGTACTCTACAGCAGCTTCCCAACCACTGTGCCACGTGACACAAGTGTGCCATGAAGGACTGACAGGTGTGCCGTTGATAATGGTAAAATTCTACAAAATAATTAAATGCATAAAAAAAAGATCATTTCAGGGATCCAAACTCATCACCTTTTGGAAAAATTTGCCATTTTGAAACCATAATCGGTCTCTTTTGTGATTGTGAAGAGCAATGATTAATGTGCAAAAGTGAGTGATGTTTATACGCTTTAAGGGTCTTTCACATGACTCATGTCAGTGCTGCAGGATACACTGAAGTCTATCAAGTGACTTTATTCAAAAGTGTTTTTCCACACACGTTTTTGCTTCACCAATAATGTCTTTGAGAGTACTAAGCAACAAGAAATACTTAAAAACTGTCCAAATTTGCGGAGACATTGAATGTCTCATAATTCCTTTTATTACTTTCTGCTATCAAAGCAACTGAAAGCTTTTTTCCCCTCTTCCAAATACACGTTTTCAATGTTTATTGTGCACACTTCCCACTTTCTTGTATGGCAAACTTTGCCCCTCTGTGACACTTTCTGCAACTCTTGTCATGTGGAGGGCGATGCGGCGTTTGACGCTGGCATTGAACGCAGGGCTGGACTGGGAAGAGAAATTGGCCCTGGATTTTACATAGCAACTGTCCCAAAAGTTGAGCCAAGAGTTGTTGGGGGGAAAATGCCCGGTATGCCAGATTACCAGTCCAGCCCTGAATGAACGGAGCACTGGCGCCTCGACTCAACTCATGTGAAATGCGCTTTGCAATGACGACAGAACATTACTGAAACTCAAAATGATTATTATTTGTCTATTATTGTGGTCTTTTCTGATAAAAGTCATGCTCAGCAGTTTAAATAGGCTACTGTAGGAAAATGATATGTGTTTATAACTCTTCTACTGAAGTCAGTAGATTTGTAGATGACAGTCAAAGTGAAAAGTGAAAAGTTAATTTGGTTAGACGTGTCAGGGTGAGACAAATTGTCTGCACTGTAATTAATGGAAGGGCACGTGGTTGATATACAGTACAGTAATATATGCAGCCATGTAATTAAGCACTGTGCCTTCTGTCTGCAAATTCGTGCGGGCCTTGTTAGCACTCTGGATGAGACATTTTTGAAACCATACCTGATTTAATATGTTTCATAGATATAATTATAGGTTAGAATAAGAGTACCTATTTTCAGATCTCTAACAAATCACCCCCCCCCCCCCCCATTACAGACAGTAAAGGTGTTAATGACACCTTGTCTTTTGATTTTGCTGCATGAATTATGAAGCAGCTGTATTATCTGAAGTACAGTTAAAAGGTGAATTTCAATCTTCAGAGGACAAGAAATGTACAGACACCCCAATTTAGTCACTTTTCCACAGGGGCTAAAGTTCTGTGTTGGAACAAATGTGAAATTGTTCTTGTTTCAGCCGTGAACCCTTTTTCATCGGTAATGATAGGAAGTTCTTCTGTGCTTACAGGAACAGATGGGTGAAAAATAGCCATTCTTCTTTTGAAGTGTTTTGGATGTGGCTTTACGTTGATATGTGTATCAGCATCTCTAACATCACACATATTGCGTGAGTTAAGCAAGGAGTTTTTCCATCAACCGTTTGATCTATGGTATCCGTCTCTGATCTCAGGATAAGTCTTATATGTAATAAGACACAGATGCATTGTGCTTATAATTGGCATAAATACAATATACAAGCATGCTGCTCTCATTTGAATTTTTTTGATATGAAAATGTATCCCATTTTTGGAGTTCTGTGTCTTCAGGGCTGTTGTTAACATTCACTACCAGTAAACATTTTGGAGACACCTACTCATTCTTTATTATTAACATTTTACACATAATAAAGTAGTAAAGTCATCAGACTATACAAGAACACTAATAATAACTGAAACAGCATTATCACACAGAAAATTGGCATGCTGTTTCCGAAAGTTCATGCACCTTGAAATCAACCCACTCAGATTTTATTTTTATGCCTCACATTTTTGCATTAATTTGATTGTGATCACATTGACCTCTAGCGCCACTGATGATGTTTTGTGCAAGCAACCTCCTAAATACACGTTCTAGTCCTGTGGGAACCAGGTAGTAATCGCGTGCACATACTGGCAATGGTGAGCGCAGTTCAGAGGTTGCATTTTCACTCTAAAATTAATGATTTACTCCACTGATGGTTAGGTTTAAGGTTGGGGTTTGGGTCAGGGTAGAGTTAATAAAATATGCATTCCTGTTGACTGTATTTCATAATTTTCAATAGAAAATTTGCTTTAGGCGGCACTCTGTGGATATTTAACCAGGAAGCTGGAGCTCACATGTGCCCATATATTCAACAACAATTCCAGCTTCGGCCACTGGCAAAGCACAGATTGATTTCAGGAGCAGAACTTTCGACCTGCTGTCGCCGAATTCACAGGCCGATCGGTCTAAATGGTAGTATAGGAATTTTGTCATGACCATTGGAAAACCATATTGCATTTAAAGGAATATTCCAGGTTCAATACAAGTTAAGCTCAATCGACAGCATTTGTGGCACACTGCTGATTACCACAAAACATTGTTCTGTCTCGTCCATCCTTTTCTTTAAAAAACAAAAAACAAACATTGATGCTACTGTGAGGCACTTATAATAATGAAAGTGAATGGGGCAAACATTTGGAGGGTTTAAAGGCAGAAATGTGAAGCATATCATTTTATGAAAGCACTTACAATAACTCTTCTTATAAAGCTCATGTGTTATTTATGCTGTAAAGTTGTTTAAATCATCATTTTACAGTCATTTGAGGGTTTTAGGATTTGTTGATATTACATTGCCATGGCAGCGATGTTGTAAAATTGGCTATAACTTTACATAGAAAAGTTGAGTAAGCTATTTTTTCACACTTAAATCATGTTAAGATGCATATTGTTTATGTCTTATGGCTATACTGATGAAACAGTGAGTATTTTAATGTTTAAAGTTTGGCCCCATTTACTTTTTTTAAAGATGAGGATGGGCAAGTCAAAATACATTTTTATGGTAATCAGTATTACGCCACAAATGCTGACAATTGATCTTAACTTGTATTGAATTCCTTTAAGCTTCTTCAGAGTAACCAACATTTGCCTAGATTACAGCTCTGCACACTTTGTGCTCTCAACCAAGCGGTCAATGTTTGAAAGTGCCACAATGTTACTCTTTTCAGGGATATCAACCAACAAATGGTTTCTTATGCTTGTCTCTGCATACATATATGAGTTTAACATAAGTTCAGTTGTTTAGAGGGTAGTGTGCAATTCTGTGTTTTGGAAGCTTCTCGTCTCAACCTACTCCGTCCTTTCTTACTTTCCTTATTATTCTGCATCTGTCTGCACTCAGTAGCTCCGTCCCACAGATCAAGGGATGACATGATGAGAGGAGAAGGAAGAGAAAATAGGGTAAAAGAAAAAGACGAACGCACAAACATACACACAAGGTGAATGATATAAAGGGAAGGAGAGTTCCTCAAATTAGAGATCTCTTCACACAGTATCCCAGCAGGACACTAACTTAAAGGGATAGATGCATCTCCGGAGCCTCTCACACCCTTGTCTTACAATTCACTGCAAAAAAACACATTCTACTCTTAGACACGCTCACAAATGCAGCTGTGCTTCCCCTCCTCTGACACTCACACATCTCATTTCCATTCGCTTTTATCAAATATGAAAATAGAGGGACCTTGTGCTCCCCACGCCATACCCCAAAAGACCTCAACACAATGGATGAGGCGTTAAGAGCCTTGCTCGTTGTAGATGAGGAGAGGTGAGAGGGTTTTAGGGTGACATTGGCTTTTATGGTAATTACCTTTGCACTTATCGTTGTCAGGCTGGTGCGTATTGAAAGCACGGGTGACGGGTTGTACAGTGGTGTCGGTAAGACACTCTGATGCTCTTCATGTGGCCCATGACCAAAAATCAGTAATGGAGATTATATATTTTTTTGTGCAACTTCAGAACATAGTCATCCAAAATCTGAGTTGTGCTTTATATTTGTTACAAGTATTAATAAACTACAAGTTTATGTGGAAACACCTAATTAAACTGGTTTTATTCAAGTCAGAAACACTGTTTAATTTGACTGAATTAACCTTTACAACATTTGGTTACACTGATGAAAGATTCATTTAATTTTGAAGGGTCGGATGAAGTTGCAGTAGCTCAAAATGTAATCTATTTACTTTCTCACAATCACTCGATGCACATTATTCACAAAAAAACAACATTCCTTTCTGGCTGACATCACCAAGTCCTCTTATCTTACCACTCAACATATTACCAATTTATGTTACTATCCAATTAATTCCAGGTAGATAAAAACATGTCCTGGTTTAAATGTAAATCCTAAAAGGAAAAAAAAAAAAAGAAAAAAAACCTCCTGTTCCCCGTCTGTCGCTCTCTTCGACGCTAGGGGTCTCTCTTGAGCACCGAATATACCTCTGATCTATGAAAAAAGGTCAATGAGAAATTGGCAGACAGGATTTGCATGTCCCGCCCCCGGACATACGGGTATAAAGGCAGGGAAATACATCTGTTTCATTCAGAAATTTTCTTTGGAGCCGATGGTCTTGTATGCAGCGAGCTTCGAGTCACACACCTGTTCCTCTTACCTCTGAGTGATCTGCTGTTGGATCTACAGCGCACATCAGCGGATTTCTCCTTCTCTGAACGGCAGTGCAGTTTGCCCCTGGGCACTTCGACAGCGCAAACTAAGAGTTGTTTGTTAAAAGAGTGATTTTCTCTAAAAGAGTATTTTCCACTAAAAGAGCAATACACAGCGGCGTTGAACGTCCTTTTCAGGATGCGTCTTTATAAAGATGCCTTTCTGCCCCTGTGTACTTCCTGTATGCGGTAGAGTGCTCTCCGCTTTAGATGGCCACAGGCGCTGTCTCGTGTGTCTTGGCTGCGATCAAACCGAGGCAGCGTTTGTGGATGGTTCATGTTCTCACTGCAAGAACATGACCATGGCAACGTTGCTGTTGCGGCTTTCTTTCAACCGAAGGAACGCCACTCCAGCCGTCCCCCAAGTCGCTCCTTCTTCCCACTTTAGGATTTAGGATGACGTGTCTGGTGATGGAGGCAATCTGGGGATGGCAGCGGGCTCGGTTTTGCCAGGTACACCCCCACGAACCACCCGCACCCTGGCACACTCGTTGACTTCCGTCCAGGCTCAAGGCAACAGCGGCTCACCTCACAGCCAGCCTGCCTATCCTCTGGAGCCCCCTGAGCTGGACGAGCTCGCCGCTGCATCTGACGCGGAGGACTCGTCTGGGCTGCCGCCTTCGGGCCAGCACGCCCAGGCTGAGGCTGACGCCCAGATGGCCGACATGCTTGCCTGGGCCGCCGCCAGCGTGGGGCTGGACTGGAAACCTCCATACTCCCCACAGCCGTCACGGCTGGATGATTGGTTCCTTGGGTCTGCACGCCACTCACAGCATGCCCCCCCCCCCCCCCCGGTCCCATTTTTACTGGAGGTGCATGATGAGCTGACGACTGCATGGAGAGCACCCCTCTCCACTCGTCACAAAGCCGCTCGCTCATCCTCTCTCACTTCCCTCGACGGCGGAGCGGCCCACAGGTACATGGTGATTCCCCAGGTGGATAGGGCGGTTGCGATCCACCTATGCCCCGAGAACGCCGCCATCTGGCGGGGTCGCCCTGTGCTCCCCTCCAAGGCCTGTAGGATGACGACGTCACTGGCCGCCAAAGCCTACAGCGCCACCGGACAGGCCGCTTCTGCCCCGCATACCATGGCCCTACTGCAAGTCCACCAGGCCAAGGCACTCAAAGATCTGCACGTGGGTAGTCCTGATCCCGACTTGCTGCAGGAAATGCGCTCCGCGACCGACCTCACCCTCAGGGCCATAAAGGCCACAGCTCAGTCACTCGGGCAGGCGATGGCCACACTTGTGGTTCAGGAACGTCATCTGTGGCTGAATTTGGTCGAGATGCGCGAGACGGACAAGACACGCTCAAGAGAGACCCCTAGTGTCGTTTCGTTCCCTCCATCTGAGAATGGAGGTTACATCCGTAACCTAGAAGTTTCTCTCAGAAAAATCTGGAATGCACACTTGAATGGACACTTAAATATCCAATCAATTCCCAGTGGATAAAATCAAGTCCCACCCAATGTTTTGTATTGAATATTCTATTTTACTCAAATATGTCTTTTTACAGAAGAAAAATGGGTTACCAATGCCTTTTCATGTTGACTTAAAAGTAACAACTGCAAAGTTACATTTTTTACAGTCTATTTGTTTGCCATTGTGAATGTAAGGTTTTCTTAAAGCATGCATCGGTAAGCTTGTAAATAATGAAACAGATCTTCTACATATATTGAAATGTATTGTTTTGTTCTGCTGCAGATGGACAGTTGATTTCACCTCTGCACTTCTCAGTCTACTGAGGCACCCAGAGGTCTGCAGGGTTGCAGACAGAGCGAGAAGAGAGAAACAGTGTTAGGGAGTTCTGATCTGTTTCAAAAACGCCTCCGGTCTGCCAAGAACACAGATCTTGACTGCAGTTTAACACTGCAGTTTTCCTCTCGCACAAACACACAAGCACACACACACTCCTGCAATCTCTATTCCTCATCTGGGCTGATAACAAACTCCAGAGTGCAGAAGAGCATTGAGCAGAGATAGGAGAGGCATGGACCACCACACACATACACACACACACTGCACCCTCCCTGCACAAAATACACCACACCATTGCTTTTAATACAAAATAGTAAAAAGTGAAAATGTAGTTGTTACCTTAAGGAACTCTTTCTGCCTTTCTGACCCTTAAGCATTACTTTTGTTAGTGGCACAATTGACCAATCAGAATAGAGTATTCCAGAGTACTGTGTAACAAATAGAAAAAGAGTATAGGTTAAATGTTGCCAAGAAGATGTAAAGGGATTTCGATGGGCAAGGAGGAGGCGAGAACCGGCTTGACAATATTAATAATAGTTTAATGAGAAACTTAAACAAAAGACACAAACACACACATGACAGACATGCCCGTAAACGATCTCTCTCTCCCGCATCGTCTTCCGCAGTCGGCCTTTATCCCTCTCGGAGGCTTGATTAGCCTGATAAGGGACCGGGTGTGTATAATCATGACCTAGCCCCGCCCTCCGCCCTGCCACAATAGACTTCCATACTTTAACAGCATGGTTTAATCCGCATGTCTTGAGAACGGTGAGAACAGACAAAAATATAACTAATTTTTCACTGTACATCATTCCATTGTAGTTTCTAGGCATGTTTGTGATTTCAATCTCAATTACACCTCTTAGTGCTTGAGGCATGGGAGTGCTAGATGGTGCAAGGTAGTGTAATCTATCTTAAAATTCTGATTGCCAAGGAGACTGCTGATATCAAGATTGTTAGTGAAGAAGGACTTACCCAAAAACTGATCAGATCACTTCAGAACACATGAATTAATATACTGGAGTCATATGGATAACATTTATGCTGCCTTTATGTGCTTTTTGGAGCTTCAAAGTTTTGTTCACCTGAACACCTGGGTATCATGTGCAAATGAACATGATACCCAGGGCTGGACTGGTAATCTGGCATACCGGGCATTTTCTCGGTGGGCCGACGCACTTTGGGGGCGATCTGGGGCGGACTGGCCATCGGGAGAACCTAGCGAGAAAAGGCCAGTGGACCCAAACCCATAGATAGAAGGAAAGTCTTGGCTTTCTAGTTATATATTTATTACATTATATTTGTTCTCCAAACCATTGTTGAAATAGAATCATTTAAATGTTGGCAGATATAATCATGTAAATACTTTCCTTTTTTACTTAAGTGCATAAAACACAAAATGTGTATTATTTAAGATATCACACCTGAATGTCTGTGGACATTGTTACTCTGTCCATATCAACTAAGTGAGAACTCATAAGGCCCTGCTTAGGATAACCATTCTTCAACACGCTCTCTTACGGTCACAAGTTTTCCTTCATATATTCTGAAAGACCCCAAGCAACAACACTCTTTTCTTTCTTCTCTTATTTTTTCTTCACTCACGGTGTGCTATAAATGTGTAGCAGAGGTACAAGGAGGTGCATTTGTTCAATGAGCCGTCCAGAGTCCAGCTTTGCCAGGAAGACAGAATGAATTGCTTTAAATAAGCTTTTGAATTGGGGCAAAACTGCCGGAGCCATTCTCTTATTCTCTTCTTGCTCTCACCCTTTCCCGTTCCTCTTTAAGCCCCTGCTGTCAGGGCTCTGGAGACAGTAGGAAAACTGTATCTCCACCTGCGCTTAGATGTCATGCTGTCGTTTATGCCCCATTGTCCTTCAAATGGCAACATTACCGATTTCTGTGCAACCGAAGAGAAACTGTGACTGTTGTGCTCCAGGGTGTAGTCCTGTCCAAATTAGACCAAAAAATAAAAAATAAAAACAATGAGATAAGGAAAATGTAGAAGTATGTATTTTGTTCTGCTCTAAGCATAAAGCTTTGCAAATTCTCTAAGTGGAAAGTCGTACTCTGTAACTAATTTAGTAATGTTTCTATTTTTGTGGTGAAGTGGGCTAAAGCACATAACTATTAATCAGAAGGTCACTGGTTCGATCCCCATGGCCACTACCATTGTGTCCTTGAGCAAGGCACTTAACTCCAGGTTGCTCCGGGGGGGATTGTTCCTGTAATAAGTGCACTGTAAGTCGCTTTGGATAAAAGCGTCTGCCAAATGCAGAAATGTAAATGTTTCTCTTTTTTGTCTTTGGGTGACTTTTGGAGAGCTAATGTTTATTATTACTGGCCTTTTTTTTGCATATTTTTTCTTACTCTTTTTAGAGACACTAGCTATTTATGAAAATCCCGAAGCAGCTTAGGATAAATGACACGAGGCGGAATAGAGAAGCATGGCGGACTTTAAAATCATTAGAATAAGAGGAGGCTTGGTGTACAGAGTGTTAGCGAGAACAAGCGCCCCAGAAATGCACTTGATGGCTTTCCCACAGCATCATTCGCTCGAGCCTGACAGCGGATGGATTGCCAGATACAAAGAAGCCTGGTACTTCAGCGTCTTCTGATTTAAATGTCACTTTTGAAATAAAAAAGGTATCACTCTAGTGCGAGTTTGATGTAGACATTAGTCTGAGTGGGACCGGTTGAGGAGCAAACCTAGTCATCTGAATGGGGATAAATGGTGGAAATGAAAGATAGACAGGCAGGGGAAAATGAGGATTGATGGTTGTAAACATGGCAATGGTAGAACGTCGTTTCACAATTATGGGATATTGTTTCATGATCTTCTGAAATGCATGGATATTGAACTCATTTGACAAAAAAAAAAATTAAATAAAAAAAATAGGGAATGAAGGCAAGGTTATGACAAAACTTCTTAAAGCGCAGTTTTTATAAGGCTAAGTAGCAAACAAAGTCCAAACTATTGCCGCAGTTCACAACAGGAGACAAAACTGTCAATCATATAACAAATGAATCCCACTGCTCCAAAATGTTTTTATAAATATCGTATTTATTTTTTTTCCACATGAGCAGTAGAACCCTTAACACAGAGCAACATGTTATTTGACAGATTGTTGTGTGTTTGATAAAAAGTAGCACACCCTAGACATGTTTCAGTGCATGTTTCAGTGCATGTTTGGATATAGTTATACATTGCATTCAAACTACACTTTCTATTAATATGTGCATTCCTTAGGAATAGAACCTATGACCTTGGTGTTGCTAATGCAGTTTTCTTTTGGTTAAGCTTTCAGGAAAACTCACTAAATTTTGATAGTGTACAGGTTAAAAATGTCCAGCCAAATCTCATGAAAATTACGTGATTTTTGTTGTCACGTTAAAACTATTTTGCGTGGTTCCGAGGTGAAATGTCCACTGTGTGATCCCAAAAGTGAGTTAAACTTTCTCCCAAACAGCATTGGGTAAGTTATTTAAAAATAGTAATCCACTACAAATGACAAATTATTTCTCTAAAATTGTATTCAGATTACTTTACTAATTACTTAATTGAAAAAGTAATCACATTTCTAATTACTTTACTTTTGTGTTACTTTCTTAAACATTTTTCCATTCAACAAATTCAAAATAATGTCTATATTTCTTCCTTGTTCATTGTTACAAGTCGTTCACTCAACCCACAGTTCTCATTCACAATGACTCGTTACGGGCCATAATTCATGTATTCTTCATAAATAATGTGTTAGAAATAAGCATAACCCTATAATGTACTTAAAAGCAATTAAATTAGTAATGCATTATACTACTTTTTTGACTAAAAGTAATTAGATTACAGTAACTAATTACTTTGTTATTGATAACACCCAACACTGCTCCCAAACACATATGGTTTTGAAGGTCAATGCTCGAGTTTTAAATGAACAAAAACGTCCTACCTAAACCTTAAACCTAAACCTTACCGATAGTGGCAAAAAAGCAAACGTGAGATAGAAGACAGAAGAGGTTTTGAAGTTTAATGCTTCGTTGAGTTTTAAATGAACATATTCTAACTTCCTACCCTAAACCTTAACCTAAACCTAACCGATAGTGTCAGAAAAAGCAAACGTGACATGAAAAACTCAACTGCTGAAGCAACCGTGTCATTTTATGTCGCTTTTATGATACTTTGGACCAGGGTTGGACTGGTAATCTGGCATACCGGGCATTTTCCCAGTGGGCCGACACGCTTTGGGGCCATTCATGGACTGGAATGTCCATCTCGACTGGCCGTTGAGAAAACCAAGCAGGCCGGTTTGACAGCCGAGAAACGTGCCGAATGGGCCGAGTTAAGCTAAAATGTGCAGCCGCGTTATGCAGAACGAACCACAAAACTGCGCCGCGACATGCAGTAAAGGACAGCGAACACCACCCCCGCTTAACAAGTTTTGGGCCAGTTGCCATGTAAAATCCTGGGCCAATTTCTCTTCCCAGTCCAACCCTGCTTTGGACTCACATGTCGACTCATGTTCTCTTTAGTATTTATATCCCAGGCCTTTGCATTGCAAGTGTAATGCTCTGTCAGTTGAGCTACAGCACAATTTGATTGTTGTGGTACAAGCTTGTAAATGGTTGGTAAAGTAATGCAAACATTAAAATGTATCACCTCACAAGTTATGCCCTATAGGATGTGTTTAGAGAGCATTGTGTGATGAAATGTACAGTATGTGTTTATGAACTGATAATCTGCCCTTTAATGTGTAATTTGTGTGAATGTAGGTATAGTTAAAATGTAGATGTAGCATAGTCTCAGGTATGGCCAAATGGAGGCAGTATTTTCCACTTACCGAACCAAACTCACACACTGACTGAACACCTCACACAAACTCCTGCACACAGCTCTCTGAACAATAAAAGGATAAAGACTTAGATTTAAATTGAATGCCATTGTCTTCTCAGATGCTGCCATTGCCATAGTGATTTATCTGTGCATATTTTAATTTGTCCTGGATACAATAGACCATTATCACAACCACTACAAGCAATTACTCATTTATTTCTGCATTCATTTTACAATTTTAATTGATGGCAGCTTTTAATGATGCCATCCAATTAAAAGCTACACACTTAGTGAAATGTACAAATTAGGTATTACTTTTTTTTGCGTGAACAGTCTTTTATCAAACCAATAGTTATTTAGTAAACACATCAGGTGTTTAACTGATTTCATGCTTTTTAAGACTATGAAGCTTAGGGCTATTTGTGACTCAAGGATGGTTTGGAGTGCCACAAACTGAAAGACAATTCAACGTACAAATGTTGACACCGTTTCAAAAGTGTGAGCAGAAATGCAACAGTTAAGAGGTGAAATTTTGGGACTAAGCTCTATCTAAGTGAACCACAGTCAGTGGAAACAGTGTTATGAATAGTGCTCTATAAAGTCTTAGAAATTATTAAAAAAAATAAATTACAAAAATTACCTTGGATGCAGTTTGAAACAAAGAAACCAAGCACTTATTGCATTATTATTGCATTATTTTAAATATTCTCTATTTCAAACATAACATAAACCAAAGGAAATTGTAATTAGTAGCTACAGATGACCCACACATGTAGTGATTTACATAATGAGGACACTTGAGTTAATATAATAGGCCTAAACATGTTTGCTGTTTGTTGTTTTAATAAATATATATTAGCAGAACTGCCATCTCAGTGTTGGATGACCGCCTAAAGAGTCAGACCTCAAACCCCTCAATACTGATACACATACACACTTATTGCCGTTTGTGATTATCTGCTTTTTATTGTTTGTCAGAGCAGGAAGATGCACGCACATGAGAGGCCACTCATTCCCCCACCCCAAGACCC
Organism: Moxostoma hubbsi; assembly: GCA_032164185.1. Classification (NCBI taxonomy): domain Eukaryota; kingdom Metazoa; phylum Chordata; class Actinopteri; order Cypriniformes; family Catostomidae; genus Moxostoma; species Moxostoma hubbsi. Next base: position 51,487,208 of record JAVLUX010000003.1, read on the forward strand.
ATTGTCCCACTGCCAGCCACATTTGAATTTAATATTCCATGAAATAAGGCGGCCCATCAAACCATTGTAATTGTGTCAGGTTAACAGAAGAAGATAAATTATTTCCCTTCACTTGCTTTTGAACTGAGCCACTTTTTTCTCTCTCTTGTGCATGTTCACAAGTGCATTTCCGATCACGCTGTTATATTATGTTTGTTCCTCTCCCATAAAATGCTACTTTTTCTGTTGTGATTATTCTTAGTACTGGGGCTGAGAGGCTGATATGGTCTTTTCAGATGTTTTCAACAACTTTCGATCAAAATAAATGATCACACTATCTCATGCTCTACACCTTGTTTCTCTGCCATAGACTCTTTACTTTGTTCTCTCTTTTCACAAGTGTCGTCATCGCTATGAGGTCACACTGAGTGCATTTGCATGCACATATTATTACACTAATTATGGCTAATAACCTGACAACGTGCAGTCTATAAAGACATTTTTTATTTTGTGCACAGAATACAGTATATCGTCACTGTCCAATGAAAAACACGTATCTCCACTTTTGGCAAAAATTATTATTTGATTTTTTTTTTTTCATTTTTCTCCCAATTTGGAATGCCTAATTCCCCATGTGGTTGGGAGTCCTCATGGTCGCATAGTGATTCGCCTCAAACAGGGTGGTGGAGGACGAACCCCAGCTTCCTCTGTGTCTGAGACCATCAACCCACGAATCTTATCACATGGCTTGTTGAGCACGTTGCCACAGAGACATAGCATGTGTGGAGGCTTCACGACATCCATCGTGGCATCTACACCCAACTCACCACGCTCCCCACCGAGAACAAATCACTTTCTAGTGACCATGAGGAGGTTACCCCATGTTACTCTATCCTCCCTTGCAACCAGGCCAATTTGGTTGCTTAGGAGACCTGGCTGGAGTCACTCAGCACACCCTGGGATTCAAACTAGCGAACTCCATGGGTGGTAGCCAGCATCTTTACCACTGAGTTACCCAGGCCCCCACTTTTGGCAATTTGGATTTTTTTCCATAGATGGAATGCTCTGAATGACCTCTTTCTACTGTTAGAATTGTGCATGAAATGACCAGTAAAAATAAGTTTAATCAGGCTCTCTGTTTAACAAGTATCTCGAATTGGCCAGTGTTCATCAAAACTGCGAATGCCCCTACCTTATACTGTATTTTGATGAGCATCAACTAATTTACCACAGCTGTCTGGCTGTCACTTCAAGCTACAGTAAAGTTTGCTAATCAATAACACCACCACCAAGATAAAGTATCTCCTCTTGTTCTTTAAAAACAGTGTTAAAATATGTACAACTATGAAAAGTGTCCAAAAGCATTGATTTGAGTATATAACACAATTTTTTTTTATTTGAAGTGTAGTGAAGAGATTGCCTACATTGTGCTAGCTCTGTGATTTCCCTGACAACCAAAGCCATTCATGAACGCACAATGTCAGGTAGCTTTAAAAAATAGACTATGCCAGCCATATACACTTGCCAGATTTCCATATTCGTAAAACCTCGAGTGAAAGCTAATTCTGACCCAGAAAACACATCAAGAAACAGTCTACTCAACAACCAGATTAGAAACCCTAGTTATAAAACTGATTTCGATCTAAAATAGCAATTGAATGCTCAGATTATATCCAAAAGTAAATTCTGAACTGAGTTCTGAGAACACAAAAAAACTTGAATCTGTAACTGAACGTGCGCCATTGGAACCCATGAAAAGAAAACCGTGTATGTCCATGTTTGCTAACAAAAAGTCAATTATTGAACAGTTTACTATCAGATGTGTGATGATAGAATTCTATTTATGGTGCTGAAAGTGATTCATTATTTTAGGTTTTTATTCATTTTGTAATTTCATTCTGTCCAATTAAATTTGTAAAACTGAAGATTACTTCAGTGAGTTTTGAGGATTGGTAATCTGGTATACCGAGTATTTTCCCAATGGGCCGACGCACATTGATGCGGTCGTGGCTTTCTTTCAACCAAAGGAACGCCACTCCAGCCGCCCCCTGTGTCGCTCCTTCTTCCCTTGGGATAGAGGACGATGCAGCTGGTGATGGAGGCGATCTGGGGATGGCAGCGGGCTCGGTTTCGCCGGGTGCACCCCCACGAACCACCCGCCCCCGGCACGCTCGTTGACTTCCGTCCGGGCTTGAGGCAACAGCAGCTCACCTCACAGCCAGCCTGCCTATCCTCTGGAGCCCCCCGAGCTGGATGAGGTCGTTGCTGCATCGGAGAGCGGTCCGGCATCCGATGCGGTATGACTCGTCTGGGCTGCCGCCTTTGGACCAGCACGCCCAGGCCTGAGGCTGATGCCCAGATGTCCGACATGCTTGCTCGGGCCGCCACCAGCATGGGGTTGGACTGGAACCCTCCGTCCTCCCCACAGCCGTCGCGGCTGGATGATTGGTTCCTTGGGTCTGCACTCCGCTCACAGCCACGCCCCCCAGTCCCTTTCTTCCCAGAGGTGCATGATGAGCTGATGACTGCATGGAGAGCACCCCTCTCCACTCGTCACAAAGCCCCTCGCTCATCCACTCTCACTACCCTCGACGGCGGAGCGGCCCACGGGTACCCATGGGGCTGCGGTACCCACATTCTCAATAAAAGAGCTATTTCCTTTGTCTCTGGGTCACCTGGCTCGCAAATGCCGAGACCATTTTGCATATAAGACCGCTTCAGCACTGGCTCTAGACTCGAGTCCCGAGACGAGCATGGCGCCGCGGCACGCACCGTGTGATGGTCAACCCCGCCTGCCGCCAAACATTCAAACCCTGGACAGACCTCTGCTTTCTGCGGACAGGAGTCCCCTTGCAGCAGGTGTCCCGACGCGTCCTGGTCACGACCGACGCCTTCAAATTGGGTTGGGGCGCCGTGTGCAACGGGCACGCAGTCGCAGGCCTTTTGGAAAGGGGCCCCACTGCGCTAGCACATCAACTGCCTAGAGTTGTTGACTGTATTCTTTGCCCTGCGGAGGTTTCTCCAGCTAGTTCAGGGCAAAAACGTCTTGATCAGTTCAGACAGCACCACCGCGGTAGCGTACATAAATCGCCAAGGCGGTGTACGCTCCCGCCACATGTCACAAGTCGCTGCACGCCACTCACATCCCCGGCAACCTCAATGTGGTGGTGGACGTGCTATCACGACAACGCTTGCTCAGTGGAGAGTGGAGGCTTCACCCCCATTCGGTCCAGCTGATTTGGGAACGGTTCGGCAAGGCTCAGGTAGACATATTCGCCTCCCAAGAGACCTCCCATTGCCTGCTCTGGTATGCCCGAACAGAGGCTCCCCTTGGGGCAGACACACTGGCACACAGCTGGCACACTGGGCTGCTGAAGTACGCATTTCCCCCAGTGAGCCTTCTTGCACAGGCGCTGTGCAAGGTCAGAGAGGACAAGGAACAAGTCACTTTTGTGGCTCCCTATTGGCCCACCCGGTCTTGGTTCTTGGACCTCATAATCCTTGCGACAGCCCCTCCCTTGCAAATTCCCCTGAGGAAAGACCTTCTTTCTCAGGGACGGGGCACGCTCTGGCATCTGCGCTCAGACCTCTGGAACCTCCACGTCTGGCCCCTGGACGGGATGCGGAAGATCTAGCTGATCTACCACCTGCTGTCATAGACACAATCAACCTAGCCAGAGCCCCTTCTACCAGGCAACTTTACGCCCTAAAGTGGCGCTTGTTCGTGAATTGGTGTTCTTCTCGGGCCGAAGACCCACAAAGGTGCGCAGTCAGGTCAGTGCTCTCATTTCTGCAGGAGAGGTTGGAGGGGAGGCTGTCCCTATCCACCTTGAAGGTGTATGTAGCTGCTATCGCAGCCCACCATGACACTGTAGACGGCAAGTCTTTGGGTTAGCATGAACAAGCCTGTTCCCCTGCTGAGATCTCTCAGTGGTCCTCTCGGGCCTTCAGAGACCCCTCTATGAGCCGCTAGAATCAATAGGACTCAGGACCCTCTCCCTAAAGACGGCCCGGCTGATTGCGCTCGCCTCCATCAAGGGGGTCGGGGACCTGTAAACGTCTCTGTCAGCGACACTTGCCTGGAGTTCGGTCCGGCAGACACACGTGATCCTAAGACCACGGCCGGGCTACGTGCCCAAGGTTCCTACCACGCCCTTCAGAGACCAGGTAGTGAACCTGCAAGCACTGCCCCGGGAGGAGGCAGACCCAGCCCCTTTGTTGCTGTGTCCGGGACGTGCTTTACGTACCTACTTGGACGCAGAGCTTTATATGTTCTGAGCAGCTCTTTGTCTGCTTTGGTGGACAGCAGAAAGGGAACGCTGCCTCCAAACATTGGCCTATCGCACCCAGGCCGTGCCACCCCCCCCACCCCCCCCCCCCCCCCCCCCCCCCCCTTGTGGGTCCAAGCACACTCAACAAGGAGTGTTGCTTCCTCATGGGCACTGGCCAGAGGCACCTCCCTGGCAGACATATGCAGAGCAGCGGGTTGGGCAACACGTAATACCTTTGCGTGATTTTACAATCTCAGGGTAGTGTCAGTTTCGTCCCGTGTTTTCTCAGGTTTGAGCCAGTAGAACTCTGTAACATGCTGATGGACTGACCGGGTGGATCGCTTGCACCTAGCACCCTTTCCCTCAGTTGAGGTAAAACCGTGCGCTTTTTCTCCCAGGTTATCCCACTCACTCGGCTCCCTGGATGACTTCTCCCTAGCCCTCTGGGTCCACAATTTAGGAATTTGCCAACCCAATCCACTGCGGGTACTCAAATCTACCCTGTACTGGAATAGGTGCTCCACAGGTTAGGGCTCCTACGTGGACTTCCCCTCTGTGTGTATTTTCTGCTGTACAGTCCCCTTACAAGCAGACCCGCGTCTCCCTTGGGCAGTTCACACTGCCCCCCGGTAGCCGTGTCTGTAGCAACTCCTCCCTCCGAAGAGGCGGGATCTACCACATGTGACCTAAAAGCCCATGTGGTGTATGTCACCACTATTACCTCCCCCTCTCTGGGCAGGTGTGGTCTCCGCAGGGTCTCTGGACAGGTGTGGTCTCTGCAGGAAACTGGGTAAGACCTCCTTCCCCGATGCGTGTAAGGGCCCCAGCCATTGACTCTAATCGAGAAACATAGAGAGAAAAGAGGCCCGCTAGGCTCGTACTTGGCAGCATCGCCTTGTTCCCCTGTCATGGGTAAAGAACCAGAAGGCTTTCGATGACTTTATGGGGCATTGGGGAAGGGTACGTGCAGCCTGATGCAGCTGGTCGCTTTGGCACGTTAAATACCTGCCCGCTCCTGTGTCAGCAGTACACGTACACGGCGCAGCCCATGGCGTGATTTAAATTGGACCCCTAGTGTCGCTTCTTCGACACAACATCGAAGTGAGCGACAGACAGGGAACGTCTAGGTTACAGATGTAATCTCCGTTCCCTAATGGAGGGAACTAGACGTTGTGTCCTCCCAGCCACGTCGCTGAGCCGAGCCACTGTTACGGCCGGACCATTGTCGGCTCCTCAGAAAAATCCTGAATGAAACAGACGTATACCCGTATGTGCGGGGGCGGGACATGCAAATTCTGTCTGACAATTTCTCATTGGCCTTTTTTAATAGAACAGAGGTATATTCGGCACTCAAGAGAGACCCCTAGTGTCGCTTCTTCGACACAACGTCTCATTCCCTCCATCAGGGAACGGAAGTTACATCCGTAACCTAGTCGATTTCCTGTACAGCTCAGTTTTCAAGTATCAAACAAACTGAGATTGCACAATGAGCATGCGCGGCCAATACAAAATGAATGAATCAATCTCTGAGACCACTCGTTCTTCTGAGTCACATTAAAGATTCGTACAAATTGACCGAATCATTCATGAACGACCCATCACTAGTTGTGCCAAATAAATAAACATCAATACATTTTGTTTGATGAACCTAATAAAGTTGAGTTAAAACTAATATATTACATTGATTTGAACTAATCCAACTAAATTGTGTTGCCTGAAGGATACTGAATTAATTTGAATGAAAGAAATTAAATTGCTTGGAAAAACTTTCTCAAATTTAATGAAGTAAGTGTAATGACTTGAGTGGTGTTGCAGCAATAGTAACAGTAGTATGGTAGTATACTATTTCGAACAAAGCCACTGTTGTAAGTAGAGACCTTATTAGAAGCATATTATACAACAAAAGTGGACAGTGACTGGTGGCTGTCAAGCTCAAAAAAGGTTATATCTTATTATGATTTTCTTTCCTTCCTATTTTGTTTAATTAGATTTATTTGTATTATTATTTTATCTGTTCATTTGAATTCTCAAAGAAGACTGGTTTTGTCATATTTAAATGTTAGGAGAAATTTTCTTTAGTGTTTGAACAACTGAGTCCTCTTCTTCTATATTTCCCACTGAAATCACAATTAGAACAAATGACCAGCTGATTAAATATTTCCAACAAATTTTGGTTTTCGTCAAAAGGATGAAAATTGCCAGTCTTGAATTAAGAGAAGGGCTTAAGGAAATATAATCAGTGGTCTTAAAATTGAGATTTTTTAAGAGGGGAAATTATGATTATGTGTAGCTATTGAAGGCTAATTTTGAAATAATTATGTGTGCTGTTCTCATGACAGTTAGGGATAATTTAGTAATTGCCTCCATGTTCCATAATTTAAGAAAATGATTGTATAATCATATTTCTGGCGGTCAAATGACATTGAGGAATGTGGCTGTTCATGAAGCTCAGAGCAGGGGAACATGGATGGTCATTTATGTCTGTCATTTTATATATTTCATATGAATGCCTCTCAGATTTCACACACATATATGGAATGCAGAGGTTATAACTTTTCTCTCTTTGCCTCTCTTTGTATTCCTATTTTTTTCCAACCCATAAGCCTAGTTTAAGTACATCACAGAGTTTTCTCCAATGCCAGGTCTCCCCTTGTCTTCCTGTCCAGAGGTGTCCTTGATTCCTCTCACTCTTTGTCCATCTAAACATCTATTGTATCCATCTAAACATATAAATCTTAAATCTTAAATATATATATATATATATATATATATATATATATATATATATATATATATATATATATATATATTTACTTCTGGCAATATCTGTATTCGTCTCCTTGCTGCAGTAAAATGTCCTTCAAGTTTGGATTGTCATTACAGTGAGTAAATTATGATTTATGATGTCAAAAATGTTTGGGTGAACTATTTCTTTAAATGTGCACCCCTGTGAATTGGACTACATTATTCAAGGTTTTTTCCTAATTCATCAATTAAAACAACAAGCAAAGAAATACTTAAACCTGAGAAAGGGAGATTTTTTTTTTGTTTTTCCTGAATGATAACCAGTTGCTAGAAACAGAAAGAACACAGAAAGCGAGAGCACCTCTTCCATGGCAATGTGTGTATGCTGATTTATAGTGGGGCCAGAGAGCAGGACCCTGCGAGTGCACAAACAGTGCTTCAAATACAGATTGTCGGTGGCTTCTGGTGTGATTGCTGACCCAAGGTGAGCCACTTAGTGATTTATCTCCTCCACTATCCCCCATCTTTCCTGCTCAATGATACAGCCTCCACTGTAAACTTGCTTGGCCCCAGTTGACAACACTGAATTTAAAAGTATAGTTCATCCAAAAAAGGATAATTCTTACCTCATAGGATCAAGTTTCTACTTCCATTTTTGCTAAATGATTTTTACATGGATCCTTGTATGTATAACAGCACTTTGCTCATGAAATTAATACTAGACATAAACAAATTGTATTCACTTTTTACACAAATCACAAGAAAAACAACGATTATCAGTTCAACACTCACCCTGTTCCTCACAGAGCACATTCTTATGACATCTTAACACTTTTACTATATTGCATGACTTGTAAGGTGAAGCATTTTATATTGCATAACGTTTACATTACATAACCAACTACATTTCTGGATTGTTCAAATGCTATTAAGTTGCACAATAGTTACTGAAAGAGCGCTAAACATTTGATGCAAAGGCCCAGGTTAAAAGTCAACATGTGAGCTAAAAGTTTCATAGAAGCACCACAAAATGAATTGGTTGCTTCAGCAATTGTGTTTTTCATGTCACATTTGCTTTTACACTATCTGTTGGTTTTAGGTTTAAGGTTTAGAGTAGGGAAGTCAGTTTTGTTCATTTAAAACTCGATCGAGCATTAAAGATGCACTCGGTAACTTCTTTGTTTTTTATCTTGGACTTACAGTGACACCTAGCAGCGTGGATGCAGCTTCATTCAAACACAATAGATTTTAAGTTACAGAGGCTATTGTAGAAATTCACTATTCACAGTCAGCCATGATTAATTTAATCCAAGAGAGAGAAAGTGTCCAATAACAGGGTGGTTACTGAGATTAAACGATTAGTATATGGCTGGTCATGTGATCCTAACATGGCAGCCCCCATGAGGGCATTCTCTCCATGTAGAATAAAGGCCCTTTCCCACTTACAGTCCTTGTTCCTTTCCCATAGAAACGTTCTAGATGAGAACGCTTGCAAGGAAAGGAACACCCATAGAGACTTTTCCTCTTTTGCATTTGCATTTACAAAAGTAACCCTCATAGTTACCATTTTCTTACATTTGTCTTCCGATGATGTTGGCACTTGCGGTTCAATAGCAACAATGACAACAACAACAAAAATGAAATAAGCGACAGTGACGGAGGATGCCAGAATCGGAGCTACACTTTTGTAGGGCTGTTTTATAGAACTTTGGCTGCATCCAAAACCATAAGCCGCTGCCTTGCTGCCTAATCAGCTAATGGTTTAAACAACAACATTTTTGGATGAATGGAACTCTCAAAGAGATTCCAAAAATTAAAAATTCTCTCATCAGATGTGTATGATTTTGTTTCTTCTGCTGAACACAAACAAAGATTTTGAGTAAAAGTATATTTCAGCTCTGTAGGTCCATACAATGCATGTTGATGGTGACTAGCACTTAAAGCTCCAAAAAGCACAGACAATCCTAGTAAAACAATCCATATGACTGTGACAATATTTATTTTTATTTTTTTTATTTTTTACTTTTTTCTATAATTGTTTACTAAATGAAATGACTAAAGTAAATTACGAGAGATTTTTCATTTTTGGTTGAATTAACACTTTAAGGAGACTGGTCTCTGAACAATTTAAAAAACAACTTTTTTCATCCTAACTCATCACACAGCCTATTAAGACAGCATTTTCCCATTTTAGGACACAGCCTGTGTCTTCAGTTTACAGTTTAAGAGCTATAAAGTGCTATAAGAGGAGAAAGGGGGCAGTCAGACTACCACACAGCACATGTTGGAAATGCACTATAAACCTACACTGGTGCCAAAAGTTTGGAATAATACACAGATTTTGCTGTTTCGGAATAAAAATTGGCATTTTAATTCACCAAAGTGGCATTCAACTAATAATAATGTATAGTCTGGACATTACTGATATAAAAAAACAGCACCATTACTATTTGAAAAAAGTCTAGACAGATCTAGACAGACCTCATTTTCAGCAGCATCACTCCAACACCTTATCCTTGGGAAATCATGCTAAATTGCTAATTTGGTGCTAGAAAAATCACATGTCATTATATCAAACACAGTTGAAAGTTATTTGGTTCATTAAATGAAGCTTAACATTGTCTTTGTGTTTGAGTTGCCACAGTATGCAATAGACTGGCATGTCTTAAGGTCAATATTAGGTCAAAAATGGCAAAAAAAGAAACAGCTTTCTCTAGAAACTCGTCAGTCAATTATTGTTTTGAGGGATGAAGGCTATACAATGCTTGAAATTGACAAAAAAATATTTCATACAAAGGTGAACACTCCAGTCTCCAAAGACAAAGGACAACTGGATCTAACAAGGACAGAAAGAGATGTGGAAGGCCAGATGTACAACTAAACAAGAGGATAAGTACATCAGAGTCTCTAGTTTGAGAAGTAGACCATGCATATGCCTCACATGTCCTCAGCTGACAGCTTCATTGAATTCTACCCGCTCAACACCAGTTTCATGTACAACAGTAAAGAGAAGACTCAGGAGGACTTATGGGAAGAATTTAAAAGAAAAAGCCACTTTTGAGACAGCAAAACAAAAAGAAAAGTTTAGAGTGGGCAAAGAAACACAAACATTGGACAACAGATATTTGGAAAAGAGTGTTATGGATCTTAAACCCCATTGAGCTTTTGTGGGATCAGTCAGACTGTAAGGTGCATGAGAAGTGCCTGGCAAGACACACATCTATGGCATGTGCTACAGGAAGTGTGGGGTGAAATGTCACCTGAGTATCTGGACAACTAACAGCTAGAATGCCATGGATCTGCAAAGCAGTCATTGCTGCACGTGGAGGATTTTTTTTTTTTTTTTCAAATTGTAAATAGTATTTTTTCCACGTTATTTATGTCCTGACTATACATTGTGATCAGCTGAATGCCACTTTGGTGAATAAAAGTGTAAATTTGAGCAAAATCTGTACATTATTCCAAACTTTTGGCCACCAGTGTATTTATCAACACAGTCTTTTATAACATAGCCTTTATGATTTAACATAAATTACTGTACTAAAATACTCACTCATTTACTTAAAGACATTTTGATGCAAGTTAACCACACAGTAACAGGCACGCAATACTTAGATAGAGAGAGTTAGATTACCCAATTTTGATGAACATCTGATTATTTATATCCAGCATCCTAGGATAATTAATAAATTACTTTATTTTCTGTGTAGTCACACTGTACAAACAGTGAAGATGCAATGAAAACTCAAAGCGTGTCTCCCGATGAAGTCACACACACACACACACACACATACACACAACATGTATGTGAAATGGGTTTTGGTTTTATGTAATTTCTCTTAAGGATTTGTAAAATTTGCGCAATCCTCTGAGTAGCAGGCTAGCAGCTACAAGTTTGTTTACAAATGGCGGCTGTTGCTGTGACTCCTATCGCATCTCAATGCTTTGTGCGTCATGGGTTTTTGACCAGTCACAGGCTGCAGTACCTCCCACAGCCCCTCTATGTCCCCAAAAGTACTTACTCCGATGTAAGAGCTAAAAATGTCCCTTTTAACGGCTATGAGGAGCTATAGTTCCTCAGGTGTGAAAGTGACAAAAAGTACAAGTCCTGTGGAAAAGTATCTAAAAGGGCTGTAGGCTGAAATGGCCTTAAAACTGCGATTTTAGTTCTACTTATATGACTGGATTCTTCATCTATTGTGAGTGGCAATTGCTTTTACATATTTTTGAAAATTATAATTAATTTCTTAGGAGTAAAGCATATTAATGAGGAAAATTTACTGAGTGCACTTTTAACCTTAAAGCCTCGTCTGTTAAGGTGAAACTTAACTCTCTTTTTGTGCCACAGTGGACATTTCATCTCAGAACTGCCGTGAAATGTTTAAGAAACCATATAATATCATTTAGCTAAAATGTTGCTAAAGTCACGTAATTTTCATGAGATCATGCTCGAGAATTCTGTAATCATTTACTCATATTCATGTTGTTCCAAACCCGTACAACTTTCTTTCTTTCTTTTGTGGAACACAAATGTTATCCAGTATGGTGGTCTCAGACACTATTTACTTTTATTTACTTTTACCATTTTCACAGTATTTATTTACAGAGACTAAAATTCTGACTAACATCACATTTTATGTTCTACTTAAGAAAGAAAGTGATACAGGTTTGGAACAACATGAGGCTGAGTAAATGATGGGAGTTGTGCAATCCCTTTTGTCACTACACCCAAACCCCTTCAGCATTTACCTTCATGTTCCAGCATAATGTATACATTTTAACCATATCCCAGAATGCAACCTCTGCCTTATATTTTTTATAGATCTCCTTCCTGTATCTTTTGTTCTTGTGCTCTCTCTCTCTCTCTCGTGCACATACTTCCTCTTTTCTCAGAGCCCCACAGCTGTCTGAAGCTGAGGCTAGCTAATGAGGAAATATCTTCTCAGCTGAGTGGATTCGATGCCAAAAGGAAAACCTGCAGAATCAGCCCAACAGCTTCATCTGTCTAGTGTGAGCTTGTGTTGCTATGTGTGTGTGTGTGTGTGTGTGTGTGTGTGTAGTGTGTAGTGTGCTCGGCTGTACTTACATATTTTACCGCATGGGACAGCTGCTGACATCCCCATGCCCCAAGATCCTTCTGGAGCAGATTTACAGTGATTTTCAGTGCAATTATACCTGCCAGTTCTGACTGGTAGAGTTACCCTCCTCAGCGCTCATGTCTTAATGCTGGTAAAGCTGACCAAGGGCCTCCACCTCTAGATATGGGGTGCAGGCCATGAGGCTGTCGACACTTTCAGCCAAAAACTCACATCTCAGGCTCTGCCATGTGCACACCTGCAGCACTGGACATCATTTACAGTTAGCAAGGAGTGAAAATTAGCTCTCGGACTTGTTGTCTGTCACTTGGCAGTGCTTACGTGTTTCATAGTGGCTGAAGATAGGCTTTGAGTGCGTGCGTGTGTGTTTGTGTGTGTGTGTGTGTGTGTGTGTGTGTGTGTGTGTGTATCCACCCACAGGCAAGACTACAGGGACCTTTCCAGGCTAGATGTCAATCATGGCATCACTTGCAGAGAGTGGGTGACCTCTCCAGTAGTAACGCCTCCAAACATCTGAGAATATAATTCCAGTAGTAACGCCTCCCATATTATATATACTTTGGATTATTGGTACGTGTTTGTGTAATATTTAAAAAGAGAAAATGTGCAGTAGTTACTTTAAAGATCTTATTCTATGTGATTTGACCCTTAAAAATATTTTTTGTCGGTGTCTTCAAATGCGGTCAAATTGAATCAGTCATTTTAAATCACAATTTTGACATAAAACCTATATGCCAATGGGGCTTTGAATGAAGTTGATTTGTCTTAGCCCACTGGCATATAGTTTTTCTTATTTACCCCATTTTCAGTTTGTATTTTTTTTAAAAGCATGAATATCACTAGCTGCTATGAGATTTCTCTGAAAATAAGACTTAATATCTTGTCTTTTTGCTTCTCAGGTAAATGTATCTTGTTTTAAGGATGTTCAGATACTGTATTTTTACTGGAAAACAAGACAAAAATACTGATTAAGAAAATGAAAATTTTGTGCAGTGCATGTAAATGTATCTTCTTACAAGGCTATATATATATATATATATAATTCCAGCATTGTAGTTTTCTGCAGCAAACTGAAGTCAAGAATTTGTTGACTTGTAGGATGCAGATATTTTTGGCAATTATCTGGACCCAAAATGTTTGTTTAGCTTATCGTGTCATGTGATATTTGCTGTAATTTTTGGAAATAAGATACATTAAATTCTGTATATTTATTATACAGTTACTACACATTTATTATACACTTAATATACCACACTATGTAAGCCTATATGAAGTCAGTCATATTGATGCCTAAAGGCAGTATGCATCTTCTATTTCTTTTCTTTTTTTTCTTATAACCTTCTGATCTTTGAACTCTGCCTCTTATAATAGGCTGGGGCCTCTCTGGTTGTGTCATATATCACCCTTTATATCCATCTATATATCTCGCCATAAAAAAAAAACTGAATTGCCTGTTTGAGCTAATGAGAGAGTCTGTAGCCATAGAGCATGTCTGGCACTAGACAGCTGACATTGTGGTTCGTGAAGGAGCTGGCGTACGAGAGAATCCAATTTTTTTTATGGCAGCCATCTTATCTGTGTTTTTACCAGTGTGTGAGTGGTGAGCTAAACATGAGCAGGGGAGGCAGAAAAAAATTGAGTGCGAGAATTACAGTGCAAGAGAATGCAGGTGAGTGGCCAATGATCTTTAGGGATCAAGGAAATGAGGAAAAGGTGTTATTAAATGGGGAGGGGTACATCGTCTCCAGAAGGGAATAGTAATATCCTCTAGTTCGCATACTGTCACTCCAACAGCCAGCCTACTATAATTCTTTAAAGTGCCTCATCCCTCATTTTCTGATTAACGTCAGCAGTCGGGGCCAGTGTGAAGAATCAGTCTAATTGATGTGCAGTAATATATTTGTCAACAGAAAGCAGTCCCAGCTGGCACAGCGTGATGACTCGCACAGGCGGCTGTTTGGGGTTTGCGAATGGTTGAAGGAAAGTTCTGCATTAGTGAGATCGGTTTAACAGAAAGGAATGTAACAGTACATGTTTACAGTATATTTATGTGATTAGCTTTATAAACTTGGTGTCAATGTTGTGGAGTAACAAATTAAAAGTAGCGATGCCACTAAATTAACTACAATTTGTTTTTCATGTGACAGTAATTTAGCTGTTTAAAAAATAGTAAAAATTTAGTAATCTAATTAAAGAAATGATTCACTATGTTGTCCCTGTATAGAAGTTCCTATGTGACATTTTAGATATACATTTTAGATATTTTTAGCTCTTTGTTATTCCTCAATCTTTCAAAAAATTGCCATAATGCAAAAAAAAAATAAAAATACAATTTAAATAAAAAATGTATATATATAAATTAAATAAAATAATATTAATAATGGTTTGATTCCCAAAAGTGTGGGTCATTAGAGACCCTAGGTATGCAAGACCAATTTTATTTATTTTTTTACACTTCCATAATACATATTTATGTATTTATTTGTTTATTACAAGATAAATTAGTACTATATTCACAAAAATAAATATTTGAGTTGATTTTCTGTGCAACAATGAATTATCTACAATGCTGAATGATAAGGATCCCATATGCATGTAAACATATATGTCATACATGCTATTTCTTACTCAAGGTTGCACTGTAGTTTCAGTGATTGACTTGATTTACTTTTGACATTGCTAATGAAACTACATGGAAGTAAACTATAGCAACAGTGTAACACATGAACAGTATGATACGACTATTGCCATTTGGGTGTATTACTGAAATGATGTAAGTTGTGCATCTGTTTAGACTCAAGTGCATGTAACTTATGTGTAGTTTACAGTATGTGCAGGGTTGGGAGGGTTACTTTTGAAATATATTCCACTACAGATTACAGATTACATGCTGTAAAATGTAATTTATAATGTATTCTGTTAGATTACTCAAGGTCAGTAACATATTCTAAATACTTTGGATTACTTCTTCAGCACTGGTAGATTTTAGAGTCTTACTAGAAAAAAGAAATTATGATCCAATGTGAATTTTCTTGATAAAAATATGATCGTGCCTGGTAACATGTGCATGTAAAATGGCTAGAAATAGCATTTTAGCTTAGCATAAAGCTGACAATTTACTCAAGGTATATTTATATGTCCTGTGCTCCAAACTTCAAACTTACTTCTCTGTCTGCTCGTATGAATGTAACACATCGTAAGAAAGTGTTTCACCGCTGTTCAAATGCACTTTGGATCATTTATATGTGTAAATGTTTTCCATCTGTAAGGACTAAATATTAAATTAAATAAATGACAATAAAATGCAAAGTAATCTCTTCAGTAATCAAAATACTTTTTGAATGTAACTGTATTCTAATTACCAATGATTAAAATTGTAACTGTTGTGAAATTCTGTTACTTATATTTTGTATTTTAAATACGTATTCCCATTACATGTATTTTGTTACACCCCAAACCTGCTTATGTGTATTTTATGTGCAGGGGTGGAAAGTGTACTGAGAAATAATACTCAAGTAAAAGTACTGTTACTTCTTAAGAAATTTTGGTTGAGTAGAGTAAAAGTACCTGTCCTAAAAACTACTCCAGTAAGAGTAAAATAGTAGCTCATTAAAAAGTACTCATGTGTAGTGTGTATTGAGTACCGAGATGTGAAAGCTATGCCCCTTTAAAAATAAAAAATAAATGATGCAAAAAATGATTTAAAAATGTAGCACATATACTGTAATTTCAATTCACTTTCATGGCTGTTTGCCAGAAAGAATAAAAAATATAGGTATTTTATAGGTGTTTGTGATTGACAACTTTTAAAATACATCACTTATCTATGATAGTGTAAACACTACATGAATCTGATTTAAAAAAAAAAAATTAATAAAAGGGCGACATGATTACAGAAATTAAAAGGTGAAAGTTTTTTTTTTCCAATATAATAACGTATGAAACATTTACATTAAAATCAGTTTATGTGCAGAGTCTCCATTTCCCTTAATGCAGACTGAGAGAGATATTGGTGTACATAAAATATGTTCAAAACAATGCAAGGAATGCGAAAAATATTAAAATAAAACACTAATAAAGCAGGGTCTCATGGCATGTCACACTAGGGGACAAATCCGTCTTTAAAGGAATAATTCACACAAAAAGGAATATTCTCTCATCATTTAGTCACCCTATGTCATCCCGGATGTATATGACTCCATGCAATTAAGGGTTAACTGTTAATCAGAAGGTTGCTGGTTCGATCCACACGGCCACCACCATTGTGTCCTTGAACAAGGCACTTAACTCCAGGTTGCTCCGGGGGGATTGTCCCTGTAATAAGTGCACTGTAAGTCGCTTTGGATAAAAGCATCTGCCAAATGCATAAATGTAAATGTAAATGTAATGTGCTGTTGTTAGAACAGTTGAAACGGTTGTGCTACTTAATGAAGTATGTCACTTTACACCTGTGCAAGTCAAATTTTGTTTTAAAAAATGTCCAAATAGAAACAAATCCCTCTAGTAATTCATCAGTCTACTTTCAATAGCAGTAGCAGCAGAGAAGGAAATAGACAGCTCAGATACACAACAAGAGGAAAAGTACATCAGAGTCTCTAGTTTAAGAAACAGACCCATCACATGTCCAAAACTAGCAGCTTCAATGACCAGAACATGCCAAACACCAGTTTAATCTGCAACAGTGAAGAGAAGACAAGACTCTAGGGATGTTGGCATTTTAGGTAAACCTTCAAAGAAAAAGCCACATCTGAGACTGAAGAAAACCGTAGAATGTGCAAAAGTACTTAAAAGATCGAATGGTGAATGATTAGAAATGAGTATTATGGATGGACAAATCAAAGTTTGAGGTGTTGAGCTGTTGTTAAAAAAGCTCGGTTGGAAAATCCATGAGATGTACCCTTCAAGCCAATTACATCTTTGGGAATGTGATGAAACTGTACCTGTAGATCTAGAATAAACTGACTGCTAGCTTAGAATACCTTAGGTGTCATTGCTGCAAGTGGGGGATTCTATGATGAACAAAGTTTGAAGTAAACAGCGTTTATTTAAATAAAGTAGTCATTTTTCACATTATAAATGTATGAGGGCTGTAACCACCATAGACACTGAGGGGGACATAATAGTGGTCTAATGATGTTTTTTTTTATGGATTATGGTTGCTTATTAAATCATTACATTTGCCCCCCTCCTCCCCCCAATCCTGAATATGTGATTACATTCTTGAAATGTATTAACTGTAATCAAATGTTTGAGTGGAAGTGTTTTTTTTAAAAAGATATCGCCAATGTAAGTAGATTTAATGTAGTTAGCTGCTATTTGTTTGTACCTTTTAATGTAGCTAACAACTTTTTCAAAGTGTAGCTAGACTGAAGTAGAACTACTTTAAATTGAGTAACTCGAAGCTTGGGAAGCTAGACTTTCAAAGCACTTCCCCAACACTGGCACGATGGCTCTTATGCAGGTGTAGGATATTTGAATTTGGCTTGTATCATTTCCCACTCCCATAACCTCCTCTATTCTCCTTTGAAGATATTTATGAAATGTTTTCTAGCTTTGCTGAAATGACATCCAGGCCGTTGCCTGCAGTCGCACCCTGTCCTTCTGTCTATTTTGTCCTCTCTGGCTTGATGAATTATAAACAGGCTTGTCTCTCAGCACAGCTCACCGCATGTCCAGAGCTGACGACTCAGCTGTAAAGTGTCCATTTATCTGGCATGGACAGAGGGGCAGAGTTGGGCCTTCGCCATCAGTGGATGCTTGCGTGGAACATGGTCCCCAGGCCCCACATTGACAGCTTCCCTCTCCCCGTGCCCTTTCCCGTCAGCAGGCAAGCATAAAGCAGCAAGCACATATCCATATTCATAGGGAAATGCTGAATGTCATGTTTACCTGTCAAGGTCGTGATTAGGATGAACTGTTATCAGGTATGTAAGTGAACCCCCCCACCGCCACCTTTACACTGTCACCCTCGCGAGTGTCTCGAAATGAGAGCATTTCAACAAAACCGTTCAACAGAAGAGCCTTTGATTCTCTGTCTCTATTTATTCTAATGTATCTTGGCGTTACAACAGTAGCTCATAATGAGTTCTGATAAATTAAAGGTTTTATTGTTTGGCTGCCATCGCTGTCTTTGATCAACATGCCAATTATGGAGGGTAATTTACCCGCTCTCTTTTCGTGCGCTCTTAAGAGGTTTTCCGCCGACTGGAGGGAGTTGACACCCGTTTGACAGATTCTTTTTTAATTCTTTTTTCCCTGTTTTATCATTACAGTTACACACATGCTGGAATTTCATTGTCTTGCACTCGTTTCTCCCTGATAGTTCTGTACGAGACGTAAGAGAAAAGAAAATCTGTTGACTCAATTGGGCATGTCACAGAGGAATCTTTAACATGAATGGAAGCGTTTTGACTCCTCTTACATGAAATGACAGATGAGGA
Organism: Moxostoma hubbsi; assembly: GCA_032164185.1. Lineage (NCBI taxonomy): Eukaryota > Metazoa > Chordata > Actinopteri > Cypriniformes > Catostomidae > Moxostoma > Moxostoma hubbsi. Next base: position 51,505,739 of record JAVLUX010000003.1, read on the forward strand.
CACAGTCTGTCTTCATCGAGGCAGATGTACACAGACAAGTGCGCCTCTCTCCTAACTAGTGCGCGAGTCTAAAAATAAGTAAATAAAACAAACTAACATGCTGAGGGCAGATGGGAGATGGGGAGGGGGGTGCTTTTTTCATAAACAATATATGAGGAGCTTTTTGCAAGTCAAATCCTTAAAGATTCACCATTGGTTTTCTCTTTTCAACGTCTTTTAAAATGCACCACTGCGTGCAAAAAGAAATGGCAAGGAAACATCAGAGGGGGCAGGCAGATTGCGTGTGTGTGTGTGTGTGTGTGTGTGTGTATTAATAAACAGAAAACAACGCATTAACAATATAACGGCTGACATAAAGATTGCCGCCTTCCCTCTGCACCCGATGTGCTCAAAGCTTCCTCGCATCCCAAAGTGGCCCTGGAGATGTTTACCCAAGTAAATTCACTCTGATCCGTGCCCTCAGATGGCTATGGTCTTATGCAACTAGCATTAGCCTGATCCCATAGATGCTTCCAGAATCCGTGCAATGTTGTGTCCAGTAATTAGGTCTCAACGTCAGCCCCATAGGCCCCTAGCCACCCACCCTCCCCGTCGTTGTTAAAAGTGGAGATGAGTTGTAACTGGCAGTTGTGCAGTGACCTGTGTGCATCAAAGCATCCTCTCTTTATTGGGTTGTCTTCTGTCCACACTAATGGCCACAGGGGGGGCTGAGCCTCGACTTCACCTGGCCAGCCCTCACAAAGCCAAGTCTCTGGAGCCGACAGGCGGAACGGAAATCGCGTTAACCCACCCCAAACAAAACACATACAGTATACACACAAACATGCGCACCCACAGAAAATGTGCATTTCTCTTGATTTTGCCCTGAGATCAGTGGTCGGTGTCGGTTTGGCTCATTATTATTTACTAGCAATTTTCATAGAGGGCATGTCACCTACTTAAAGACAAAACTAGAATATTATGCCAAAACCACACACATTTAGATTAAGTAATATCTATACTGTTAATAGCTCATTACATTTCCCATTTCTCATGATCACTGTCTCTATAGTATCTATGAGTTTATTGGTGTATTCATATGGTTAAATTTAGATACATTTTTGGTATTTTATTTGTATTATTCAGCTATGTTTATTATTTTCTTCTTATTAGTATTTTATTAAAACAGAATAATTTGCTATTGTGATCAAACATCCCACTTACAAAAATGTACCAAGAAGTTCATGGTATTACCATGTTTATTTTAAGCCATGCACATGCTAAAAAAAGCTATCCACATGTTTGAAATTAGTTTTCTTGACTAAAAATTACTATGTAATCTCAACGCAAAAAATGTGTGTAGGAAGAATCTATTTGAATTGGATAAACCCAACTAAATTAAATGAGTCAATGTAACTAACTAGTCAATGTACTAACTAGTAAAAGTAAATGTTAGTATGCAAAAGCATGCTGATTGGAAGCACCACAGAGTATAGTTTAGTGACTTTGCTATGATTAGCACAGCATTAGCTTAAAGAAGCAACCAATCAATTTAATGTGCAGCATATACCTATCCTCATTGTTAGCTCAAGAACAGAAACTCTGTTTGCATATATATATATTATTAAGAGTATATATTATTAAGAATTCACTGATGTTCTTTGGAGTCCAATGTAAATCCCTGGGCGCATAAATATGGCATCCATTCAATACCATAGTATAACAAAGTACCATGGCATTACCAATAATATAATCACTGTACCTTGGTGCCGCCACAGTACCTTTTTTCACAGGTGTCTAGATTTATATGCATCTAGATATTAATAGTAATGTCAAAACTGTCATTAGCTCACTATATTTTCAATTTCTCACATTCGCTGGCTCTGTAGTAGAGTTCACTGGTTTATTTATATGGTACATTTTAGGTTCAATTATTGCACCATATTTTCATTATATAATTAATATTTTTTTATTGTATTTTTTATTTTTTATCTTGTTATTTTATACACAAAGTAACTGTAACACAGATCATTTTCATGGGCAAGGAAGAGGCGAGAAACCGGCTTAACATATAAACTAAAGGTTTAATGGAGAACTCAAAAGACAAACACATAATAAGACGGACATCCGTAATTGAGCTCTCTCTCTCGATCGCCGTCTGCGAGTGGCCTTTATCCCACTTGACGGCTTAATTAGCCTAATACGGGACCGGGCGTGCGTAATCACGCGCCGGTCCCGCCCTCCACCGTGCCACATTCCTCCCCCGTTCTTTCAGGCTGGGGACCCCCGGCCTGACATACATCCCCTGGGGGGGGGGGGGGGGGCGCCTCCCGCGCAGTCTGCCGGCAGGTCATCCCCATCAACCTGGACGAGGGAGGGGCAAGGGGAGGGAAACAAAAAACAACAATTAAAAATGGGGGGGAGGGTTCCTGCACTGGGCAGTACCTCCCCTCCCACAAACACCATAATTTAAAAAGAGGGAAAAGGCCAACGCAGAGCGGCAGCGAGAGAGAGGAGAGAGAGATTAATAAAAAAATAAATAAAAAAAAAACACCTAACTTACCGGTTCTCTGATACGCCGTAGCTCGTTCCTCAGCCACTCCTCCACCCTCTACCGAACGGCAGCCGCGCCTCTCCAGGCGGATTCGAGGCAGTCCTCAGCCCCTGGCGGACGGAACGCCCCGCCGCGTTCTCGGGGAGCCGAAGGGGACTCCCCCGCCCCTGGCAGCGGTTCTCCCGCTCCAGGCGGTCGGTCGCGATCCCCTCCCTGCTCACGGACGGCGGTCTTCCCTCGACCCCTCCGCGTTTCAGCGGCTGGTAGGGGCATCCTCCACCCCTGGCAGCGGCCCTGACCGCTCCAGGCAGTCGGCTATAGGAGCCCCTTCTCCCCTCGCGGTCGGCGGCCATTCCTCCGCGTCCAGGCGGCTGGGCTCCTCGTCCCCCGGCAGATGGCCGCGGCTGTTCTTTGGGGTAGTGCGAGAACTCCGCTACGGCGTATCCCTCTTCCTTCCCGGGCTTTCGGCGCCAATGTAACACAGATCATTTTCATGGGCAAGGAAGAGGCGAGAAACCGGCTTAACATATAAACTAAAGGTTTAATGGAGAACTCAAAAGACAAACACATAATAAGACGGACATCCGTAATTGAGCTCTCTCTCTCGATCGCCGTCTGCGAGTGGCCTTTATCCCTCTTGACAGCTTAATTAGCCTAATACGGGACCGGGCGTGCGTAATCACGTGCCGGTCCCGCCCTCCACCGTGCCACAGTAACTTATTTTTTATTTTTTGTAATTTTTTTCTAGTGTAATCGAATGCCACACTTCAATTACACTAGAGCAAAGCAGTTTGATACTTGTACCAAAGTACCATGGTATTACCATGATTCTCTGATGTAGCCTACTTAGCAGTACTATGTAAATACAATGGCATGCAAATATGATATTCATTTATTAGCACTCTATGGCAATTTAATCTGATGCCATCAGTGTACACTGGCATTGCCACAGTAAATCTTTTTCCAAACTCATTATCCTTTTTGCCTCTATTCTTCAATTCAATGTCTTGACTGGTAAAGAATTACATTTTTAAACCGAAAATACAAATACAGCCATGTTTAATTCAAAACATTTACCTGACTTTAAACTCATAAGCCTTTTCACTTCAATAAAGAGTGCTGTCCGAGTGCCAATCTGGACCAAACATCTTTTCATCCACTGGCATTGTTCGATTTTCCTCCTATTTATTTGAATGGGTTTAGTCTTAAGCGTGAGTAGCCTTAGTTAGTCCATGATAGAGGCACACGCACACACACGTGCACTCTAATGTCCCTTTTACAGTGGAAATGTAGGCCACTGAAACTGGCAGAGTGATCGCCCTTAGGCCTGGTAAAGGAAGGAATTGAAGATGAATTAAAAGTACATTAGCCATCATCACGGCCTGGCCCATTGTTGTTATACTTTTCCTTTCTCTCTAGATTTTGAAGGCCTCTCTCATTTACTTAGGCTGCCCTATGCCAGGAGGTATAACTGCTCATTTCCACAGTCCCCCGAACAATGCTTCCCCTTAAACACACACACACACACACACACACACACACACACACACTAGCACCCCATCGATCTCTCGTGCATTATTTGCTGGGTGACGAGCATTCTCCCTTTGGAGCATCACAGCAGGTGAAGGCTGCAGCCCCTCGGCCAGTGTTTCTCTTTTTATTTAATGCATCTCAACTTCCTTGTCATATTTTCCTCTCTTTAATTGATACACAGCCCAGTGCCAGTGCTCAGTACAGCATTGTAAGGCATCTCCTCCAAACAGACCCTTATGCTCCTCTAATAGGCGTCTCTCTCCTCCGAGGCCCTCAGCTGTGTCTGGCCACTGCTGCCTCTTTGCACAGAGGCATCTCTGCGTAGCCCATTAGTTCTCTCTCCCCCCTCCAGCCCCAACTCTACCCTACATCACTACCCATGTGTGCCTCGGCCATATTAGGAAGGATTCTGCAACGGTAAACATTCTTCATCTTGCAGGTTTTCTGTTTTGTATGGTTAAAGGATACTGTCTTCACTAAAGTTTCTATGCTCTAATTGTAGCCCACGGAGGTATCAAACGCTGAAGGGCTTGTTTAAACTATTTGTCACCTCTATACTTTGCAAAGGTAATCAGCTAGGATTTACTAGGTTTTGATTATGTGTATATGTTAGTGTTGTTGTGCATTGTCAGTTATGGAAAAAAACATTCTGTCTTCTGGCAAACAACCCAACAAAAAGCACATTCCTGGCAGCTATGCTTATTTTTAAGTCATCAAGGTAAGAAGTGCCGAAATGCTAAGAGGAGCAAAGAACTGATTTGCTTTCCAACAAAACTGTTCAATCGTTTTAAACAGTTAAAGACAGGAGAAGGACAACTTATGTTAGGTAAGATATATAGCAGCTGAAATCCAATAGGATGTCACTCATCTTTTTATATTGACCCTATTTATATTGCAAATTTACCCATTATATAAAAAAAAAACCATCAAAAAGACGAAATAAATCAGGCTAAATATTTAATCAACATCATTGGGCTCATTGGTAAAAATGGTGATCCCAAACCTCTTGCAATTCAACTTTTTAAAATTGAGACTGTGAAAAAAAGAAGCCGTTCTAAAAGCATAAAAAAGAGCAAAAATCGAGAAAAGAGGGGTGCACCTAATGCACAGAGGTTGAAAAATCAGGGTACCTTTTGAATCCTCGCCCGCATGTACGTGGATAGATTGGAAAAGCAGTTTGTTCTACCAAATTTAACAATGATATATCATAATCACAACTTTCGGGGGAGATCCATATAATCAATGGCTCCACAAGTTGAGCGGGATTATTATTACTTACATGCTGAGAGGGTGTTAAAGCTTTCGGGTGTGGATCGAAGTGGCGGCTCGGATCAATGGCATTTGTGGACACTAAGCTCAATAACAAGTCCTTCCAAGAACTGCAAGAGGAAGAAGAAAGGAAAAGATGTGAAAAGCAAATTTGCCAGGAGAGGAGCTAATATCCTGTATGCGCTTGGCTGAACATGAGCTAAAGGAAAAGAGGAAGAGAAAAAGAGAGAGAAATGGAGGCAGTGAAGAGAGAAAGAGAGCCAAGGGGTGTATGTATGGATTTCTTTGCTTTAATTGTATCAATACAGATCTAGGTGTCTTTATTGATAACATGCCTTCATTGGTATTGGCAGATGGACAAAACGAATTCATTGAAGCATCAGTGTGAATCAGACCTGCTGTGCCGCCCCAACGATACAAAGTGAATGGTGACTGAGCTGTCGTATGCAATGTAAATTTATGAAACAGATATTTCGGACTCTCAGTTCTGATTCAAACACATTTGAAGTCATTGTAAAATTACAATAAATGCACACATGTGATTGCACATTCTATGATGAGGTTAGGGTTAGGGTTAGGGTTTTGGTAACTCTCATTACCAAGCTTTGGAATTTGAGTAGAGCTGTCAAAATTAAAAAGCGATTAATTAAAAAAGTTTAACGCCTTATTTAACACTTGTTAGAAGGGCGGAACTGACAAACACACAGCAGTGATTCAGTATCAGTAATAAAATGATCATAAAGTGCCTATTTATTGTACAAAACAAGCCTGAATGGAACTTGTGACAGAAATCAAGTAAATCAAGTTTTTCAGCCTAAGTAAGGTGCATTTTAATAACCACTGATGCACGACAAGTCTAAAATATCACCAAAATTCAGAATGAGACGTTTTTGTCTGCTAGCACTTTTTATGTGCAGTTCAAAATGGCACTTAACGCTAGCTCTGACACCCTGACGCAAATCATAAATTCGGCATTAACAAAGCGGATAGTCTCAGTCTGTAGTCTATCTAATATTGTGGAGGATTAGAGTTTAAGAGATTTAATGCCCATTGCAATGAAATAGCAACCTTTGGGGAGACTATAGCTTTTTCAATTAGTCAAACTCCCACTTAGACTTTGGGTAACGTTTAATGTTACTTGAACTGGTGCTATTTTAGTGCCATTTTTATATTTATACTGTGGAAGGCTATGTTTGGAAAATGTTAATAAAGCATTATATTGTTACATACATGTATTTGTTTTTCTTTCCTAACACTGAAATAAATTCTTTTTGACAGGAAAAGAAGTATGTTAAGAGTTAAATTACAGCACTTTCAAAATCTGTGATTAATCTTGATTAACTACGAAAAAAATGTACTGACAATTTAGACTGACAGCACTAGTTTACAGTCATTTTACGACTTTGATTGAAGTTCACCTAATCAGAATTTGAAGTCAAACTATCGGTTTATGGAGAGTTCTTGGACAAGAGTTTCAGTTTTACCTATGGCAAAACCACTATAACATACAATTGACGTACTGGCTTTAATACACACTGTCTGTTTGCAAAAGTGAAAGAATTGTGAAACACTTGAAATGTGCTTTTTGCATGCTCAAACTTATGGTAATTATTGACATTCTCCCTCTGAAATTCTGACTGAAAGACATTCATATGTCTGGTTCCCACTTTGTGTGTATTTGTGTGTTAGTGCAGGTGATAGGTGATGTTCAGATGCCATAATTGGATCTGCAAAAGTCAAATTTCCTGTTTGGTGCTGAAGTCCTGACAACATGACAAAGGATGGTGTGTTTAGATAATGGAGATGTTTTGGCCATGGGGATGGCATTAATTGTGAGAAGAATGACAGCCAGTTGGGAGTGTGTAGCTGCCTCTACTCTGAACAAGATGAAACAAAATATGCAAGACAGATTTATCCCCATGTTGCTGGTCAGTAAGGGTGTAGCTCTAGTCATTTTGAGGTGCAGATTTGGGGAATTTGGTGCCCTTTAGTCCAGAGAATTGGAATGCTCTCACATCAATAATTACTCAAAGTATTTTAATGAATATTAGAATAATACTACTCAATATTACTACAATAATATATTAATCTACTTATAGCAAACTGTACATGGTTCTCTGGTAACTGTAATTGTTATAATATTTTTATGAACGGTGAAGTGAATAATTTCTGCAAACCTTCTCTAAACAGAAATGCATCAATAACGATTTGTATATATGGCTAACTTATACACTGATCAGCCACAACATTAAAACCACTGACAGGTCAAGTGAATAATACCAATTATCTAGTTACAATGATGCCTGTCAAGGGTGGTAGATATTAGGCAGCAAGTTAACAGTCAGTTCTTAAATTTCATGTGTTGGAAGCAGGAAACATGGGCAAGAGTGACTTTGACAAGGGCCAAATTGTGATGGCTAGACAACTGGGTCAGAGCATCTCCAAAACGGCAGGTCTTGTGGGGTGTTCTTGGGATGAAGTGGTTAGTATCTACCAAAAGTGGTCCAAGGGAGGACAACCGGTGAACCGGCAACAAGGCTCACTGGAGTGAAGTCGAGCCCGTCTGGTCCAGTCCCACAGAAGAGCTACAGTAGCACAAACTGCTGAAAAACGTAATGCTGGCCATGATAGAAAGGTGTCAGAACACACATGGGGCTTTCGAACGGGGCTGCGTAGCCCATGCTGACCCCTATCCACCTCTGAAAGCACCTACAATGGGCAAATGAGCATCAGAACTTAACTATGGAGCAATGGAAGAAGGTAGCCTGATCTGATGAATCACTTTGACACGTACCACCTACCTAAAGATTTTTGCAGACCACATACACCCCTTCATGGCAACGGTATTCCCTGATGACAGTGGCCTCTTCAGCAGGATAATGCGCCCTGCCACATTGCAAAAATTGTTCAGGAATGGTTTGAGGAACATGACAAAGAGTTCAAGGTGTTGACTTGGCCTCCAAATTCCCCAGATCTCAATTTGAATTAGCATCTATGGAATGTGCTGGACCAACATGTCCGATCCATGGAGGCCCGACCTCACAACTTACAGGATTTAAAGGATCTGCTGCTAACATCTTGTTGCCAGATACCACAGGACACCTTCAGAGTTCTTGTGGAGTCCATGCCTCAAAGTTCTGAGCTGTTTTGGTGGCATGAGGGGGACCTATACGATATTAAGCAGGTGGTTTTAATGTTGTGGCTGATTGGTGTATTTTCTGCATATTAAGCATATTTTAACATAGAGAAAATGACACACTTCACCTTTAAGCCAAGTAAAAGTTGTCCAAATCCTTTGTAACAGAAAAAGACAGCAAAGACAGAAAATAAATTAGTAACACCAATTCTCAGATCATTCTAGTATTTGATATTTGCTAACTCAGACTACAATTAAGTCCTTGAATTAATAAGAGAACTTGACAAGGGCAGTTAAACTATTTTCACAAAATACTGCAGAGATGAGATTTTCCCATTCTGAAGATAATTTGCTCTATTAATTATGAGTTTTACAATTGTAAAGCCCCAGATCAGTCACCAGCTCTACAGCACGAGTGCCTCAGATTTGCATATAAAATGCATTTCTCCATCTGTCAAGTCATTCTGAGTAAAAAGCTTTTTTCTTTTTCTCTTTTCTTGCCGACTGATCTGTTTGCACTTTGATTACACATTCAAACATTGACCAGGCCCTTGTCCAAACAGCAGTATTGGAGAGCAGAGGAGGGTGGCTAGTGAAGTGTAGTCAAACATCTCTCCTTGCCTGGAGGACAACACCACATCACTGCAGTGGGGTGCCCTCGCACAAGGAGAACCACACAACTCAGTGCATGGCAGGGAGAAAGTGACAGACACATTTCAAGAGAAAAAAAAGCAAATGGCAGATGTGTGAGTGTTAAAGCTCTGGGCAAAAGAGTTCTAATGAGGGCCCTAACTACTTAAAATGGGGCCCGTCTTTTCACCCTTGTTTTGGTAAAGATGAGAGATGGAGTGAGCAAAATAAAAAAGGTGGCGTAATTAAACAGCCTAATGAGATTGTGGGTCTTTTGTCAGTATGGGTGGGTGGGTGGGGTATTTTATGGCTCGAAAATCTTCTCTTTCAATACTGTCAAAGAAGTTTCTTGCAGAGTAGTTATCACAGCATGTCAAATTGCTCTATCTCAAGAAATAATTTAGATTTTGTTCTCCTTGCAGAGTGCTGCGAAACAAAAGGCACCCCTCTGGTCTAATTTGCCTTGGTAGGGTCCCTCCGGGTGGGGGGTCCGCATGGACAGAGAGAGCCCTGTCTCCTCACTGGAGGATTAGAGGGTCGGGAGGGGCGAGGTGAGGATGGAAAGGAAGGGGTGATATAGCCCGCTTGCAATTTTCCCCAAAATGCTGCAATTGTCTCTGAGCTTGAACAGGGCAGAGCAGCAGCACTCATTTTCGCCTCCATTCATTATCTCTCCTGTATTTACTTATCTTTGTCTCAAAATTGTAAAAATCAAAGTGTTTAAAGGGCCTCTTTCATGTGGAGAAAGGTTTTTAACAGCACATTTTGCTCTAGCACGGCTGAGTTAAGGCCAAGGGAACGCTTTCACTCTGAAGAAAGTATGAATAGCAAATGAGTACTTTTCTACTTCTCACTGCTATTATATACTGAATTAGATCCTTGATTTCTTCAAATTACATTTCCCAAGGGCCCCCCGTTTAATGTGTTCCTTTTTGGCTGATGTACAATTTTATGGTGTCAAATTAGCACAAAGAATATTACACCATTCTTCCTAGCGAAGGCGCCTTACGTAGTATTTTTTACATCATCAGGTGTCACAGCTTTTAATGATTTATATATGTCTTTGAAAATAATTCCTGTCATCGGGCATTCTTGGCTCAAGGTCTCTTGGCAGGAGTTTATGAAAGTTAGCTAGCTGCGATGGATTTACATGCTAATAAATGCAGGCAACGGGGAAAAATATATCCTTCTCTGTTTACAATAAAATAAACTTAATTGACATTTTCATTCCAAATTAACATCAGAGCTGAAAGGTTCACAGTTGGCTCTGTTCTTTTGCGAATGTAGGAATGATTTCCAAGAAATTATTGCTGCCAGCTTTATGCTAGCAAGATTAAAAGCATGATTTTTATTTATGTATTTTTTTTTTTTTGTGCACACTATAGATGTGTAGACAATACCTTAAACTTGGAATGCACAAACGTTTCTCATGGGGAAAAAGAACTGTAAGCGCTCTTTGAAGAATTTCAGGATGCTAGCGTAGGATCAACTAGTGTAGCATTTGACTAAGTGCCAACTGATGTGCACTCAGAGCCTATATTTTTTTAGATTTGTAATTCACAAGATAACCGTGTCTTTAACAGCTGCTGCACATCTCAATGCATTTGTCTAGCTCTTAAACGTGTTCTTTTTCTGAGGTGTTTTTGACAAAATTTTTAATATGTACGGTTTAAAGGTCCTTTTCCTTGTCCTGATTCCCATTTGCACACCAAGCCAAGTGAAATGGAGTTAGTCTGTTATCATTTCAAAGCCACTTGAATTCTGTTTTCCTTCATTATTGTATCTATTCTGAAACATGTTGGCTGTTCCACTATGCTGAAGAACCTCGAATCTTCAAAGACAGACCTTGAAATTGAATGGTGGATGGAGCTGCTAGCATGAACAATGTTTAATTCAACAAAGAGCGGACGTAATAACAATGCACCTTCCTGTGAGAAACCGAAGGCCAAAAGAGTAATGAGTTAAAAGAATGCAATTTAAAACAGTTCTATCTCCAATAACAAATGTACCTGCACAGACTAAAATGCCCATGTTTGCTCCTTTATTGTTTTGTCTTAAAATACAATGGGGCTCGTGAAGCCAAGCATTTAGCATTTATATCCAGATCTGTATCAAGGCTGCTTCTATTTTTGCTTTATGCGAAATCTTAATTCTTTTAAACCAGCCCACTAACACCATGGTGACTGCTCTAATCTCAGTCTGTTTGGCAGACATCTCGGCCTGGATGAAGGAACATCACCTGCAACTTAACCCAGCGAAGACTGAACTCCTCATCTTTCCAGCCAACCCTGTTGTTGAACACATCACCATTCAGCTGGGTTCAGCTACAATAACGCCTCCCAGAACGTTCAGAAATCTAGGAGTAACCATCAGTAACCAACTAATTTTCACAGACCACATCTCAAAGACAGCAAAATCATGTAGATTTACACTCTACAATATCAGGAATACAATAAGACACTTTCTCTCTGAACATGCCACACAACTGCTTGTTCAGTCATGTGTCATAACTAGACTGGACTACTGTAATGCTCTCATTGCAGGCCTCCCTGCATGCACAATTAGGCCCCTGCAAATGATCCAGAATGCAGCAGTACATCTACCTCGTCTACGTCTTTGTACTCAAACCACAAGGATATAACTCCACGTTTAAAAAGTTTAAGCCAGTTATTTTCTGTAATCTGACTCATGGAAAGGTTTCTTTATTTGAAAATTTACATTAGAAAATGAGGTCATACATGGAGATTATATAGTACATGAATGCTCTTTCATCTTTCATGTATTCATCTAATAAAAAAACTTACTTATACTCTGTGAAGTGTTCCCTACTCACATACATCCTGCTTAAAATAATTAAACAACATGACGCCGTTTTTCTTTACTTCATCATCCCTGAGTTATGATTGTACGATGAGGTAGGTTTGTTTAGATTAAGTATTTGAGACCATCTTGTTTACCACAGATGAAAACATCAGGGTTTGGAACTAATCGAGGGAAGTATTTTACATGTTATTGACAATTTGTTTTGCATAAATAAATCAGACTGATCTCACAGTGATATCGGAAACAGTAAGCTGGTGAGTGGTGGTGGCGTAGTGGCTAGAGCACAGGGCTGCTAATCAGAAGGTTGCTGGTTCGAACCCCACGGCCACCACCATTGTGTCCTTGAGCAAGGCACTTAACTCCAGGTTGCTCCGGGTGGATTGTCCCTGTAATAAGTGCACTGTAAGTTGCTTTGGATAAAAGCGTCTGCCAAATGCATAAATGTAAATGCATAAATGTAAGCTACAATTGGCCTGTGCTTACTGAAATGTGAAACACTGCCCCTAGTTGCCAAAGTAAGTGTTGTTGGGGTTTATGAAACTCAGGTCTCCTTTGCTGCTGACATGCTTCCAGTGGTGCCACAGGGAAAGGTAAACACACTGGAGCTGATGCAAAAATATCTTATAGGAGATGTTGCTTGTCAGTATGTTGGCATAATGTGGCCGATCCTAGGGTACTGGAACTCTCAGAAAAAACATGCCGACTACACGTTAGTTAGAAATAAATGAGTGAATGAGTAACATTCGAGTCAGATGTGTTCACAGATGTTTCCTTTCTTATGTTTAGGGATTTGGGGGATAATCTGTTTAGGTTTGGGTAAAGGGCTAAACTAGAAAACGTTGTACATTTTTGTATGGGCTAACTAACATGATTTCGCCATCTCATACTATTATTACGACCTGTCAGGAGACCAGGATGGGAGATGTGCATTCAGTGAACAACAATTTTGTTTATCGATGAGGGTGTTCTCTGTGAGCACAGTGACCCCCCCCACCCCCACCCCCCACATCCAATTTAATTACTGCTATTCCTGTCATAATACGTAGCTGATTTGAGAGAGATTATTAGGTGGGATATTGAGGAAGGCCTCTGGGGTCCTGGACCTTGTGGATCAGAGAGAGGCAGAAATAGAGAAATAGTTAGATTGAGTGAGATAGAGATATGCCATATTCTCAAATTATTCTGGGGGACAAGCGCTCCCAGGCAGCTTATTCAGCTGAAGCCTGGTAATTAAATTATAATTTAACCTGCTGACTCGAGAGCAGAAGGCCCCGGCTGGGCTGGGGGTGGTAGATCACTGACAGGATTTATACTTAATGAAATAATAAAGCAACATCGGCGGCAAGACTTCGCACACAAGTCGGCATACGCTCAATGTTTATGTGAGTTTGTGAATTAAAGTTTTTTTTTTTTTTTTTTTTTGTGCTGTAACTGCAGATGCATATGTTTTTCTATTGTTCTATTCTTGCCTCACCATAAATAACATGATCCCTGCCATCTCCTCCAGCGAGACGTAACAAGCAGATAAAGGTACAAAAAAGCACTATAAAATTATTAAAATGACCCATGCTGCATTCAAAGTCTGGAAAGTTCATGAACGCAGTCACATCTCTTTCAAAAATATACATCCAAAGAATCTTGCTAAGAAACGTGAAAACCAATCATTTAAAATTCAGATCATTTAATTTTTAAATTTGGCCTTGGGTAAAGTAATGGAATGCTCTGAAATTAGTTAAAACAGCTTCCGAGCGACATGAAAACGCTTTGGAGGTGCAGGCAAAAAGTCACCCCAGTGACTTTTCCTCTTTTGTTCCTCTTGTGCTTCACGTAATCAATTAAGGCTTACGATTTTGGACACGACACGAGGGTGAGTAAATAATGACAGCATTGTCATTATTGGATGAACTATCACTTTAAAGGGGAGAAGTTTAAATGTGAAGGGAAATGACAGTAGGAGAACTGTGAGAGAGAGTGATGCGTACTTCGCGCCCTCCTTGCACAGCGCCATTTCAAGGCAGTGGCTCTCATCTGCGGCAGAGGTTGGTAAGATGGACTCCCTCCTTAGCGTTAACACTCACTAGCCCAGCCTCTGGCTCATTAACCCCCCCCCCCCCCCCCCCCACACATACACACACACACACACCCTACCTTGCTCCAGCGCTGGCCTGCCTGACAGACAGCTCAAGTTAGCAGTCCCTATGGGCACAGAGAGAAAGTGGCGAATGACTGGTGCACAAACGACAGGTGCAGTTAAAATAGTGCAGCACAGAAAGGCTGCAGGACAGAGAGGGTGGACCACAGTGCAATCACTAATGAGGCAGTTCAACCAATGCTTCCGTTTTCTCTGTTCCATTTTCAGCTTTTTCAAATATTCATTCAAGAAAGAGTGAAAGGATTACATTTTTCAATTCAACGTTTGACTCAAATTTGTAATATTTACTTAATATGTAAATAGAAATAGAAATAGAAGCATTTGCACTAGTGTTCTTAGACTTTTGGACCCCTCTGTAACCCACTGGTACTCCAATGAATACCATGGTATTGGTATAACTGGTGCCACTGTACTTTGTTGTTGGTGTTGTTCTTTGCATTCATTTTGTAAATATATGGTATTTGGCTGTTGTAGAGCACATCGTAGATGTGTTTGAAAACACAGAAATACAGAGACCGTCCCCTTGTTTTTTGAATGTTTTTATGTTTTGGTGGCCACTTTGTCCATGATGTGATTTGACTCTGTCTCTCTCCCCAGCAGCTGATTTGCATCACTCACCCAATCTCTCCTCCACCTTTTTATCTGTCTGCCCACCACCTTCAGTCCAGCCTCATGTATAAAGTAATCAGATTTTCCCAGCAGCTCCTGGATAGAGAGAGATGGATATGAGGGAAAGGACGGGAGGGAACGGGGGAGATCGAGGGGACATAATAGATCAATTTATGCTGCTCTGGAGAGGGATGGGGTCTAGCCAATCCCCTTTCTTTCTTTCTTTCTTTCTTTCTTTCTTTCTTTCTTTCCTAATGCCTGTCCTTTCTGTCTGTCTGTCTTTCCTTACATTCTTCCTTCTTTTCATCCTTCCTATCTTCCTTATTTTTCTTTCTTTCCTTCCTTCCTTCCTTCCTTCCTTCCTTCCTTCCTTCCTTCCTTCCTTCCTTCCTTTCTGTCCATCTGTCCTTCCTTCCTTCCTTCCTTTCTTTCTTTCTTTCTTTCTTTCTTTCTTTCTTTCTTTCTTTCTTTCTTCTGTTCTTCCTTCTGTTCATCCTTTCTTTCTTTCTTTTTCTCATTTCTTTTTCTTTCATTCTTTCTGTCCTTCCTTCCTTACATTCTTCCTTCTGTTCATCCTTTCTTTCTTTCTTTCTGTCCTTCCTTCCTTCCTTCCTTACATTCTTCCTTCTGTTCATCCTTCATTTCTTTCTTTCTTTCTTCATTTCTTTCTTTCTTTCTTTCATTTTCCTTCATTTTCTTTCTTTCTTTCTTTCATTTTCCTTCATTTTCTTTCTTTCTTTCTGTCCTTCCTTCCTTCCTTCCTTACATTCTTCCTTCTGTTCATCCTTCCTTTCTTTCTTTCTTTCTTTCTTTCTTTCCTAATGCCTGTCCTTTCTGTCTGTCTGTCTTTCCTTACATTCTTCCTTCTTTTCATCCTTCCTATCTTCCTTATTTTTCTTTCTTTCTTTCCTTCCTTCCTTCCTTCCTTCCTTTCTTTCTTTCTTTCTTTCTTTCTTTCTTTCTTTCTTTCTTTCTTTCTTTCTTTCTTTCTTCTGTTCTTCCTTCTGTTCATCCTTTCTTTCTTTCTTTCTTTCTTTCTTTCTTTCTTTCTTCTGTTCTTCCTTCTGTTCATCCTTTCTTTCTTTCTTTTTCTCATTTCTTTTTCTTTCATTCTTTCTGTCCTTCCTTCCTTACATTCTTCCTTCTGTTCATCCTTTCTTTCTTTCTGTCCTTCCTTCCTTCCTTCCTTACATTCTTCCTTCTGTTCATCCTTCATTTCTTTCTTTCTTTCTTTCATTTTCCTTCATTTTCTTTCTTTCTTTCTTTCTTTCTTTCTTTCTTTCTTTCTTTCTTTCTTTCTTTCTGTCCTTCCTTCCTTCCTTCCTTACATTCTTCCTTCTGTTCATCCTTCCTTTCTTTCTTTCTTTCTTTCTTTCTTTCTTTCTTTCTTTCATTTTCCTTCATTTTCTTTCATTCCTTCCTTTCTTTTAGATTGTTGATATGGCTTTCCTCAACAGGCTGCCCTTAAGCTCGGCACACACCATCTGTTGTCTTTGTGTGATTTCATATGTGCAAATAAACAGCATGAGTGAATGTAGGAGAGATGTGCCCTGCCGTGGCTAACGATAGGTATTTACTACACACATTAACACACACATCACACACATATACTTTAAAGTGGCATGTTTATGCCATCGTTATTCTGAACGTCCTTCACATGCAGAATATTTTTCTTTGAGAAGGTGAAAAGTACAATTCTAATTCATGCCACCCCGAGTGCTCATTATTCACAGCCCGCATTCAATGCCTGGCCTATCTGATGATTATTAAAAGGATTATCAATGCCGTAGTTATAATTAGTGGTAATTGAAGGGAAGCAGTTGCCCCTGCCATAGTAATTATTGATGCAGATCAGAGGGGATTAAACTTCATAATGTAGAGATTGCTTAGAGGCAAAGTAACGTGGTGCTTTCTGATCATTTGGAATTTGCTGAGTTGTCTAAGAAATATAGCAGAGAATCGAAAAATCTCTCTTTGTCTTTATCTCCACTTGACTATTTGAGCTTCCGAGATTTCACCAGGCAGACAGCTTGTCTTCAGTGGCACACCACTCACCACCAGGCCTTTTCTCATCAGAGAGAATACTTGAATGGCAAATTACTTTACACTCAAATACGTTCTGCCAGCCCTATCGGCTCGGCAAGAGAAGACGTTTTCACAGCATTGCCAGATCCTGATCAGATTAGTGAAAAGAGCATGCTTGTTTTTTAGTTTGTTTGTTGTTAGACAGTTTCAGTTAGACATTTGACTTTTTATGAATTTCAGTGCACTGCAATCCATGCTGCTGTACTGACTACAGGTACTACTACAGATCTAATGTTTATAATTTAATGCCATTTTTTTTTAAAACAGCTTTTTCAATGTTTCGAATATACTATATATTGGCATATATTTAATGTTTGTCTTTAGATTAACAGGTTTCACAAGACAATGAGAAACTAGTCAAATGCATCTCAACTTTTGAATACCAATATATAAATATATAATAGTTATTGTTTTGATTTTCATAAGCAATTTCAGCATTCTTTCTGGAAAAACTCCCTGCCCCCTGTAACCTGATTTCATGAAGCTCACAGTAGCTTATACTCTCAACAATCTGGTCTCTCTTCTCTGCGGCCTCTTGACTGACAGGATGAGTATTTGTAGTTGTGGGCCAGTGGTCAATCAAAGCTTATTTAAAAAAAGTGGAGGGCATGGAGGCACATCTGTTCCTATCAGTGGTGTACAACTGCACTCTAGGCCCTGCCTGTGTTATTCATGCAATATTTAGATGACAAGTCCAACTGAAGAGCTGCTGTGGCGAGGCTGTATATCTAAGATCTGATTTCTTCTGCGTCAGAGTGATGGACGTTGAGCATCTAACCCTCTCTAGTTGCTCTCAGACTGATGGTGGTAGTGAGTGCATTCACATGCAGTCTATCTCTATTGCAACCGTGACAAAAAGAGAAGAGATGCTACCAATAAATCAAAAGTTATTATGCTTGATTCAGGATTTCTAGAATATTCTGCATTTTATAGTGCTTTATTGTAGTATAAATAGAGTACATAAACATATCCACGCTCTCTGTATGTATACATTTGCTGACATTTATGTATACTATATGTATGTTATAAAGAGACAGACACATACTTATTTTACAGAATATTACATTTTCTGAATTTTTATGCCCTCGTGTTTTTTGGTTAGTTCACAAGCAATATAATTAGCTCCAAATTTTTCCTACCTTCCTGTTGATTTATGTCAATAAGTCGAGTGTGAGAGTGATTTTCTGCCAGTCTGATCTATCAATGGCAGCTATTCTGAGGTTTACCGGCATCTTTTCTCCTTTCTGAATAACATCAGGCTTAGTGTGGTTGAAAAACAGTGGAACAACACTCAAAAATAACCCACTTTTCCCAAACATGGTTTCATATTCAGAAATATTGTTCATTTTTGTTTGTTCTGGATGTTGCGGGAACACATACTATGTGTATTTGCCTTCTATTTCTGTATGTGTTTTTGTTTTGTTGTTGTTGTTCTTTTGCATTGGTTTTCACTTGCTTACTCCACTATTGTTTTTAAAGACCCCCCCTTGCTTCATTCATTCAAAGCTGTCGCTTGTTTTTGACAGACTCCTGTCTTCTGTCAACCCTGATATGATGCGTTTCTGTGGCTTTGCACCTCTAAAAACAAAGCTGCTGCTTGCTAAACAAACCCCTGTATCTCTGGCGGCTCGCTTGCAGAATGTCGTGCATGTGGCAGCGGCCTGCTTGATATCACATAGATTCCCAGTAGTCCACATTCACTGCTGTTGGGCTGGCACTGACTGTACTCCTCTGTGCCTAGAGAACTCCCTCCGTTACAGGGATGAGAGAGAGAGAAAGCATGCACCTACTGGCAAAGTGTTGAGTGTGTGTTCCACATGCTGTAGCTGTTTGTCCGTCAGTATCTGTACATCATTTCCGAGCAGGAACAATGGTACTGTACCTGTTGGAAACCATTAGGGGATGCCGGAGTCTCTCCATGGTCTTAATAGTACACCCAAAGCGGGGGTTTGTGTGTCCCAGGGAGAATTTAAAGGGATAGTTCACCCAAACATGAAACTGCTGTCCACATTTACTCACCCTTATGCCATCCCAAATGTGTATGTCTTTCTTTCTTCTTCTGAACACAAACAAAGCTCATAAACGCTCTTTAGGTCCATACAATGAAAGTGAATTATGGCCAAAAAGCACAGAAAGGCAGCATAAAAATAATCCATAAGACTCCAGTGGTTAAATCAATTTCTTCAGAAGTGATGTGATAGGTAGGGGAGAGAAAGTCCTTTTTTACTATGAATTCTCCTCCCTGGCCAAGAGGTGAAGATATACACAAAGAATGTGAATCAGCAAAAACAAAAGAAGAAGAATGTGAAAGTGAAAGTGGAGATATATAGTAAAAAATGTTGTTGTTTTTTTATCTGACACTTTGCAAAAAATAATAATGCATCAAAATCAATGATGTTGCTTATCATTGACATATCCCAGACAGAAAATAATAATAATAAAAAAAAATCACCTTAGCATTTAGTATATGGAAAATAATGTTTTTTTTTTCTGTTTTTTTCTTCATAAACAACAACAGTGGCATTACATAAACAAACTGGCCTTTAAAGGGTTAAAATCATGAAAATTAATAAATATATGATAGTTATGATCAGGATTGATGTTGATTAAAAAATTAACTAATTGAAAGTGGAAAATAATATTCATATATAATATTATTATGGCAGTTTTTTATGGACCTCTGAGTAACTTTTTTTTATTGACGCGCAAGTGTTAAATATTGATCTGTTTCCCACCAACACTTATCATATCGGTTCTGAAGATATGGATTACCCGCTGGAGTCTTTTATCTTGCTTTTATATTTTTTTTGGACCTTCAAAGTTCTGGCCACCATTCACTCGCACTGTATGGGCCTACAGAGCTATTAGAGAAGATATATTCTTCTAAAAATCTTCATTTGTTTTCAGTAGAAGAAAGAAAGTCATTCACGTCTGGGATGGCATGAGTCTGAGTAAATGTTCATTTTTGGGTGAACTATCCCTTTAAGCAACTCACCGCTAAAATGATTTTCTCATCCATTGTAAATATTCAGAGAAGCTATGTACGAAGCACTGCCCACACAAACCAATCAACTTCCTATTGGTCAACACTGCAAACAAATTTAGTCAGTGAAGTTTCATAAGGCAAAATTCATGATTGTGCAGATTCCCATTGAGATGACTAATTCGCCCATGGAATTTCACAGTGCAACGTACAGTCTGACTGCGCCTTTAGGTGTGCCACTAGGAAAGCTAAATGCTGAAAGCTGCTGTTCTGATGGGGCTGTGGAGGTGCATAAGACAAAAAGGTTGAAAAACACTGCTATCCTCAATATTACCATTTCAGTCATACTCTTCCTCCAAAGACGAAGCAGCAGCATTGCTCTGATGGCCCTTCTCATTTGCTCTAAATGCCTGGATTGCAGGAACATTAGGAATTCTTCACATGAGAAGTCTGTTGTCTATTGCAAGCAGGCTATTATGATAAGCAGACATAATGGTTGTTGTAATTTTTCAACAAACTGTTCCAATATAGCCACAAAAAAGCAGGGAATGGGTGGCTTATGAGGCCGGTCACGCAAAAGCAGATGCACCATAATGATGCTTTTATAATAACTTAAAAGCGCTAAAGAGAATGGTCTCATTCCCCCCGTGCGTTTTTCTTTTCTAAGTGATAGGCTGTCGTACGGCAACAGCTCTCTCTCTCTCTCGCCTCCCAAACATAACTTATTTAGAAATAAAGTCAAGCGGCATTAATAACGCGTTAAGAGGGATGGAAATTTGTCTTTGAAATGTTTGAAGGATTGCTGCCTGGAGGGCTGGGAATTAAAATGGCCTCTGGTGCACCATAGAATGCAAGCAGAGGGGAGTGGAATATTTCAAATATAATGTCATCATGGAACAATTTTCAGCCCTATAAGGCCATAACACTCACACCCTCTGCAACACACACACACACACACACACACACACACACACACACACACAGAGATCTCCTAGGCCTTCAAATGACACAATATAAATGCCCTGTCCCTCACACCCGGCAGATGATGTCTGATATTTCATCCTTGTCGTTTTATTAAAGATTTAAACAGTTTTGCATCTCAAACAAATACGCGCCGGCCAATTTCCCTGACACCAGCAGCCTCTCTTTTCTCCACCACACAACCTGGGGAGGAAACAGGGAGGAGGGTGGGCGGGTGGTGAGACCGTGGTGCTATATTATATTTCCAAGTGTGTATTTAATAAATGTAAAGAATACATTATTTTATATTATCAGTGCTAAAGGGCCACAGTGTTAGATTTAGAGGAATATGACTCTTGTCAGATGAATGGGAAGATGGGAATAAAATGGATGCTTGTGATGAGCAGGAAAAGCTGAATCTCATGACATTACCATTATGAGTACTGCGACTATTAGTATGCTCCGAAGCCGAGGCTGTTCTTCACAATGTGATCTCTTCTTATTAGTATTAATAATAATGAGAATATTCGGCTTTAATATATCTGTATGTTCAGGCTCATATTAACTGCTTTTGTGAGGGAATGAAAGGATGACTTCTAATGACATCCTCGCTTTTATTTCTCTGCCTTTCATCTCAAGTCTTTCAGCAACGAATTTATCGCTCTTGTCTTCATGTCATTGTTTTATCAGATGCCTGCGCCTCATTTCATCTTTCTGTATTTTCCTTTCTTTCTCTCTCTCTCTCTCTCCCTCCCTCTCTAAAGGGGGTCTTGCTCTTCCTTCTTTCTCAATTCCAGCTAAATCAATTGCTTTTATGATACGAGTCCCTGTGTTTGTAAGAAATATTTTTATTTATTAATTATTATTCTTATTAGGACTGTCATTTTAATTTGTTAATGTAGTACAATTTATTCTTTTAAAAAAAATAAAACATTGATGCAATTAATCGTGCACCCTGACTATTAATTTTGCAATAAACAATTTCTTGACCATTTGAGTAATTCAAATTTAAAGTACCATCTAAATGCAGTACACAGCATGGTCTTGCATTCAAAAACAGTTAGATGGAATGCAACAGAATGCAACAGAATGCAAGGGTCACGAGATTACTACTATTAAAGGAATATTCCAGGTTTTATACACCTTAAGCTCAATCAATGGACTTGAACCTACTTTTCTTAAAAAAACTAAAATTGTGTTACAGTGAGGCACTTACAATGGAAGTGAATGGTGGCCAATTGTTTTATGTAAAAATACTCACTTTTTGTAAAAAGTATGTAAAAAGTAAATAGCCAATTTAACAACTTTGTTGCCATGACGATATAATGTCAACAAACCCTAAAGCCCTAAAATGACTGTAAAAATAATTTTTTAAACAATGTTACAGCTCAGATAATACATGAGTTTTAACAAAATAATTTATTTTTATAAAATTATAAACTTTTTTAAACGTCTTTAAACCCTCCAAAATTTGGCCCCATTCACTTCAATTTGAAGTGCATCACTGTAAACCAGATTTTAGCTTTTTTTAAAGAAAAGGATGGACGAGTAGAAATTATTTTTTGTGCTTATCAACATTATGCCACAAATGCTGTCGGTTTAGCTTAACTTGTATTGACGCTGGAATATTCCTTTAACTTTACTTAAAAAAACGTGGCATTTATTGAGCAAGATGCTGAAAAAATAGCAAAACAACACACAACGCAACATCGCTCAACAGTACAAAATAGCACATACGTAACGCATGAAAGTGTCCTGTGTGGATGGCCCCTAAATCTTCCCTGGTCAGATTTGTATTATTTATTTTTCCATCATGAGATATTATCTTCATTTGGAGGCTTTTCTTGGTAAATACTGATGTATACTGAGGTGTGTGTGTGTGTGTGTTTATTTGTGAATAATTTCATTAATTAATCAGCATATTATATAAATTGTTAGATTACACTTTTTTAATCGATGGACAGCCCTAATTATTGCTTTACTTTTTGGGACATCCCATTTTGCTCATACTTCTCTCTTTTGCCTCAGTTGCCCTATAACTCCCGTCCCACCCTTGAGTCATGTGCTCAGATGGCATTATCAATATCCATGTCACCGGTCTGACACCGCCCATGCCATATCAATAAACATTTTACAAAGTCCGACTTTGCTGCATCTGAATTATTAATGGCGTGCGATTAGGGTCTATATATTGTTGAAACCCAATCCTGAGTGGGGGGATCTGGTTGCTTGTATGTTTGTCTTGGATCTTTAAAAGCAACATCAAGATGGGGAAAAGAGCAAGACGGGAAAAAAACGACCATTTTGGCCAGTTCAGCGCTGTTGTGCCGCCATGAGGAAAGAGGGCTGCGCGGAAATGATGTTGGAGGGCTGTCATGCCCAGAGACTCCCCTAAACTGGCAGTGACGTTCTGGGTTTGCAGAACCTCTGCTTATGTTTTAAACTCAAAGGCCTGTCGCTCTATTGCTGGCATCAGGCTGCAGTTCCACTCTGCGTGCCACTGTGCAGAAGAATGTGCCATCTGCAATGACTGATCCTGTCAACCCAACCGCAATCCCTTTGTCAGGCCATGCTGCAGCCTGACAAACACGGAGGTCAGAGCAGACTAACAGATCCTGAATTTTTTATATTGAGACAGCTACACCTTTAAAGAATTGCCTCACTCAGGTGCAATGGTCAGCAACCACGAATGCTTTCTAATGATGATGATTATTGTAAAGAACAGTGCGTGAGTTTGTTGGTCAAATTTCCAATCATATTTTGCCACGACAAACAATAAACATTGTGAGCCTCTTGCAGCTGCGGTACAAACACGATTAAATACTTTTTTCTCCATTTTGTCCCAGATTGTAGTGAGAACACTTCATAGACAGAACATGATTGCAGAAGCTAAGATTGTGTTTGAGTAAATCGAGGACGATCTTGGTGTGGCAAAAGAAAAAAAACAGTTGAATACATTAGTGCTGAATGCCTGGAGGGGGCCACTCTTCAGCAGTACAGCTTAAGTGCCAGTGTTGCAAACCCAATCACTTTGGCACATAGTTGTAGAGCCACTGTGGCAGTCTTGAGACTAGCGTTCAGTCAACAGCCTTCTAATATCCCCTCATCCTTTTAAACATTGCACATAATACTTTTCTGCTTTTTTTTTGGTTGTTCCACTTTAGGTCTAAAAACTTTTTTGACACTATTTTTGGCCAAAGTTTTTTCAGCCTGACTGGCTTTCGTGCTTAATTTTACACTTATTAAAACCGAGTAGCATGCTATTAATGCATGAAAGAACATGGCATTAGTAGTCTGACTGAAAGTAACATGCAAATAGCTTTTATGAACTGTAAGTAGCAAAAATACTAAACTTTCTTAAACAAATGATTTAGCATGATATATGTAATTAGTGCTGTATAATGTGTTATGAATGTGACAGCAGTTTAATTATGACAGTGTTTGTTGATAAGCCCCAGTGATAAAGAGGGGGGTGAATAAATAAATGGTACAAATTGGTGCCCTGTTATTCTTATTCTTATTATTAGGCAGCATTCCAATTAAAGAAATATGTTTTTTTTTTTTAGAACTATTCGATATATTAGATAATCTAACTATAATTAAAAAATCTAATAAAAAATCAGGTCTTAATATCAGTGTTGGAAAAAGTACTCTATTTCCATACTTAAGTAAAAGTACAGATAGCACACCAATTTATAACTTAATTAAAAGTAAAATTCATCAATTAAAATGCTAAAGTAAAAGTAAAAAGTACCTGGTTCTAAAAATACTTAAGTATCAAAAAGTGTAAGTACCACAAATTAAAATATGTTAATCTTCATAAAATGCATAACATTTTATCCATTCATGTTTTTATTTTAAAGCCAAATAATTCAGTCTTATATAGGTTATATTTGATACAATATATATTAATATTTATAGTTGATATTTTCTTTTCAATTTTCAAATGCTTGTTTTACTTGTTTACTTGTTTTCTAGGGGGGAAAAAACTATCTAGGGACCTTAGATTCAAATTAGTATTTGAATTTCTATGTGCAATGCATCTTTTAAATGTTTTGGCTGAAATTATGTTCTTACACTGACCTTATACACATAAATTAATTAAAAAAGAAATAAATAGTTCAGTATACAGTAAGTAAAGCTTAGTCGCAGGTGGATAAGGAATGGGCATTTTATTATATTTATTTTATTCAGAAAATAAGCTAAAGTTCATGGAAATGAACATGAACAGAATATAATTCAAATAATAATATCAATAATACTATGATGTTTAAATTAAAAATATTTACTTATTCCGTCCCTGATCAATTTTGAGTTGAAGCTATACCCATTTAAAAAATTGTTACTTCACCACCAGCTATTACTGGTAACTCCCAGTAGGGCTAAACCACCCTAAAGTATTACCGTTATTACAAAATATAATTATCAGTTAAAAACAGCATTTGAACAGATGCACCAGTGTAAATAAATGTAAACACATTCATGTAAATAAATTAATCGAAAACAGTGGTGAACAGCAGCATTTAACTAAATATTCTGCAACAAATAAAAAGTGAAATAATGCTTAGAAAAGGGATAGTCAACTGGTGATCCGCCAGTCATCTTTGTCTGGACCTCTGACTGATTTTTGATCAAATTGCCTCACCATCTGAAATACCAGATCGCTCTCTGTGCAAAACTCAGTGTTTGCACGCGTGAGTCTCAGCAATCAACAGTGAATTTAACCAGAGACTATTTAGCAGAGATGGGCCACTTCTATTAAAATGAATGGGAGAAACTGGAACACTCCACCAAGAAGCCCTAGCACCCAACGGTCAACGGATGTTGGAAGTTCAAGATGCCACAGAGTATGGCTGCTTCGTTGTGAGCTCCGACCCAATATTGCAGTTTTTTGTTTGTTTTGACTTGAATGCTGTCTGCCTTATTGTCTATGACAGACAAGCACATTTGGACATTGGTTCTGCAATAGCACACCGAAAACCGGACTTTAAATACCTCAATGGCGACCAGCTGTTTTCAAATACGCCAGCGGAGCCCTTTGTCCAGACAGCCCGACCACGGAAATGCAGCCAGAAAAGGAGAAGGAGAGCCGGATCTCATCATACTAAGACGTCGCGCAAATCGGCCCCCTCTACTCTTTCCAACAAGAGACAAGGGACTGCTGCTTTATCTGCCTTACAGAAACTTGGATGTCTGCAGAGATTCCAGATTCAGCCATCTAATCTGTGGGGGTTCTCTGTGCACTGAGCGGACAGAGTGAAAGACCTCTCAGATAAAAGCAGAGATGGTGGTGAATGTTTTATGATCAACAAATCCTGGTGTGATCTGAGGAATATACAATATATCAAGTCTTTCTGCTCTCCTGATGTGGAATTTCTCATGCTTCTGTGTCAATAATTCTGGCTACCAAGTGTCCTTATCACAGCTGTGTACATCCTTCCACAAGCCAACACAGACCGGGCTCTCAAGGAACTGAATGGGAGTATAAGTGAGCAGGAAATCACACACCCTGAGGCCGTGTTCATTTGACCGGGGACTTTATCAAAGCCAAATTCTAGTCAATAGCACCAAAATACTAACAATACATCAGTTTCAACACATGAGGGCACTGGGTTTTGGACCATTGCTACTCTCCCTTCCGGGATTGCTAAAAATCCCTCCCCTACCCATCATTTGGCAAATCGGACTAGTCTTCTGTTCTGCTTCTGCCTGCTTATAGGCAGAAACTGAAACAGGAAGCACCCGCCCTCAAAACGTTCCAATGCTGGTCGGACCAATCAGATTCGGTACAAGATTGTTTTGATCACATGGACTGGGAGACGTTCCAATCCACCTCTGATGATGACATCAAGATCTACGCTGATACCGGAACGTGTTCCATCAGGAAGTGCATTGATGATGTAGTACTGACCAAAATTATACAAATCTACCCTAACCAAAAACCATGGATTAATAGTGATGTTCGTGCGACACTTAATGCGACACTTAATTCCGGGAACACAAAGGATCATAAACAAGCCAGTTATGCCCTCCGCAAAACTATCAGAGCAGCCAAATGCCAGTGTAGGGACAAGATTGAAGGACAGTTCAACACCACTGACTCTAGAAGCATCACAGACTTCAAAGGGAATGAAAACTCCACCGTGAACACCGCTGCCTCTCTCCCGGATGAGCTTAATACTTTTTAAGCTCGTTTTGAGGGAAATAGCACCACCCTTGCGGAGGAGCTCTCGTGGCTGAAGCTACAGAGGTTAGTTCACTCTTCGTCTCTGTACGGATGTAACCAAATCCTTCCGGTGGGTGAATTTCCATAAAGCCGTGGGTTCAGACGGCATTCCGGGCTGCGTCATCAGAGCATGTGCGAACCAACTGGCTGGTGTTTTTATGGACATTTTCAACCTTTCCCTCTCCTTGTCTGTGGTCCCCACATGCTTTAAAACATCCACCATTGTGCCTGTACCAAAGCAATCCCAAATCACTTGCTTAAATGACTGGTGTCCAGTTGCTCTGACCCCCATCATCAGCAAATGCTTTGAGAGAGATCTGCTCTGTGCTGCCTGCCTTACTGCACTCACGGCAGTTTGCATACCTCAACAACCACTCCACTGATGATGCCATTGCATCTACACAACACACTGATCTCTCCCACCTGGAAAAAAAGGAACACATATGTGAGAATGCTGTTTGTAGACTACAGCTCAGCATTCAATACCAGAGTGCCCTCCAATCTTGATGTGAAACTCCGGGCTCTGGGCTTAAACAGCTCGCTGTGCAGCTGGATCCTCGACTTTCTGTCAAGCAGATGCCAGGTTGTTAGAATGAGCAGCAACATCTCCTTGTCATTGACCCTCAACACTAGAGCCCCACAGGGCTGTGTTCTCAGCTCACTCCTGTATTCCCAGTACACACATGACTGTGTGGCAACACACAGCTCCAATGCCATGATTAAGTTTACTGATGATACGACAGTGGTATATCTGATCACTGACAATGATGAAACAGCCTACAGAGAGGAGGTGCCCACTCTGACATGCTGGTGCACAGCCTCTCCATCAACGTCAGTAAGACCAAGGAGCTTGTGGTGAACTTCAGGAGAAAAGACAGAGAACACAGCCCCATCACCTTCAATGGAGCACCAGTGGAGAGAGTCAGCAGCTTCAAGTTCCTCGGTGTCCACATTACTGAGGAACTCACATGGTCCGTCCACACTGAGGCTGTTGTGAAGAAGGCTCACCAACGCCTCTTCTTCCTGAGACGGCTGAGGAAGTTCGGAATGAACCATCACATCCTCACACGGTTCTACACCAGCACTATAGAGAGCATCCTGACTGGTTGCATCACTGCCTGGTACAGCAACAGCACCGCCCTCAACCGCAAAGCCCTACAAAGGGTGGTGCGAACTAGCAGACACATCATCGGAGGTGAATTTCTCTCCCTCCTGGACATATATACCAGGTGGTGTGTGAAAAAATCTCAGAGGATCATCAGAGACTCTAGTTACCCGAGTCATGGTCTGCTCTCACTGCTTCAATCAGGCAGGCGGTATCGCAGCATCAGGACCGCACCAGCTGACATCATGACATCTTCTTCCCCCAAGCAATCGGACTTTTGAAATCTTGATCTTTCACAATCAAATACATCAGCACTGCGCTATATTAATCTTACACCGGAATGTCATAATTGATATTCTCTCTTAACAACACACTGGCAACTGACTATCAACCGATAGCCTGAATGTCAATTCAGCACATTACAACTACTGTATATTTTATATATACTATTTATTGTATATTGGGTATTCTATATTGTGTGTCGTATACTGTACATTGTATATTATTATTTGTATACTGTGTTGTGTGTAATTATGCGTATATTATGTTTCTCAGATCTGCATTCAAGACTTTCACCCACTGTGACAATAAAGGGATTTGATTTGGATTTGAAGGAAATAACTTCTTACAGTTAAAAGTGCCAATCACCTTTTAGACACAACGTCACCTGTCAATCATCTCAAGAACGTACACGCGTATTAGCTATATAAGCCGATAAAATTGTGTTTTTATGGGAATCTGAGGTAAAGAAGCACAATTTATGACACTAGTGTTGTCAGATTTTACTGCTGATTTGAAATATGTCCTTAGGTCAAAATCTTGATGACCAACCATTTTTGAGATTTCGGTGTTCCTCCATTCAAGTAGATAGGAGCTGCACCTGCATGACTGGAAATAGCCTCGCAAGAGCTTTCCAAAGATGGCTAACAGTGGACCGACTTGCTACAAAGACTCTGGTTTAACAGCACTCACTGGCAAGTGCAATAGACGTCATCAATTGACCAGACCGGAGCGTGCTTTTCTGGCAATAGTTTAGTTACACTGCTTTGCTAAACATGATCGCACCATTTAGGTGAGCATTCGATCCCGTTTTTTTCAATCAAATGTATTTACATAGGCTAAATTACTTAGTTGTGTGCTTAGTGTGGTCAAAAAAATTATCACCACAGTTATTACAGAAATTTTGTCAGCACATAGGCACAAATTGATTCTGAAGACCAAAATTTCACGTAAATGTGCTGAAAAGTTTGCTTTTATTCACTATTCTTGAAGTGTCAAACAAGAATGTCTTATCGGTTCAGGGTCAGTAGTGCTTGTAAAAACAGTGATACATGAAACCAAACCAACAAATATCCTGATTCTATTTTGTTCTATATAGTTGTGAGTTTGCCCTCTCAATCACGAACAGAACCAACTCGTTTTTTTCTTCTTTTGCCAATAATTATCTGCACAAATGTCTGGCTCCTGCACAGGCTATTGTGTGCAAATTCACTCATTTCCTTCACTGAATAGGATGAGAAAATAGAGAAAATGGAAGAATATACACTAGCGGCCAAAGGTTTGGAATAATGTAAAGATTTTGCTCTTATGGAAAGAAATTGGTACTTACATTTACATTTACATTTATTCATTTAAGAAATTGGTACTTACATTTACATTTATTCATTTGGCAGACGCTTTTATCCAAAGCGACTTACAAAAGAGGAAAAACATAGTGGGCTAAAGCACATAACTGGTAATCAGAAGGTTGCTGGTTCAATCTCCACAGCCACCACCATTGTGTCCTTGAGCAAAACACCTAACTCTAGGTTGCTCCGGGGGAATTTTCCCTGTAATAAGTGCACTGTTAGTCGCTTTAGATAAAAGCATCTGCCAAAATGCATAAATGTAAATAAAATTTAAATATTTCTCAAACTAGAGACTCTGATGTACTTATCCTCTTGTTTAGTTGTACATCTGGGCCATCCACATCTCTTTCTGTCCTTGTTAGAGCCAGTTGTCCTTTGTCTTTGTTTACTGTAGTGTACATCTTTGTATGAATTCTTCAGTTTATTGGTAATTTCAAGCATTGTATATCCTTTGTTCCTGAAAACAATGATTGACTGACGAGTTTCTATAGAAAGCTGTTTCTTTTTGACATTTTTGACCTAATATTGACCTTAAGACATGCCAGTCTATTGCATACTGTGGTGCAACGAAAGAAAAAACCCCCCCACAAAGACAATGTTAAGCTTCATTCAATTAACCAAATAGCTTTCAGCAGTGTTTGATATAATGACAAGTGATTTTCTAGTACCAAATTGTCAATTTAGCATGATTACTCAAGGAGTACTCAAAAAGTGTTGGAGTGATGGCAGCTGGAAAAGAGGCCTGTCTAGATTTGATCTAAAATAACTTTTTTCAAATAGTGATGGTGCTGTTTTTTACATCAGTAATGTCCTGACTATACTTTGTGATCAGTTGAATGCCATTTTGGTACCAATTTCCTTCCAAAACAGCAAAATCTGTACATTATACTTTTGGCCGCCAGTGTAAAATTGATTTCATATGTAAAATGGTAAAAATGGTAAATGGTCTGCAATTATACATCACTTTTTTAAACTTAGATGTTACCAAAGCACTTTACACTGTGTCCCAGTCACCCATTCACACACTCATACACCAATGGCGACATATGTGGGTTGATATTGTAAGAGGGCTTTAGCAGATCTAAATGTTCCTCCACAGTTTTCATAATTTGTAAACAATAGCCCTAAAATTTTTAAATTATCATTGTTTTTTTTCCCAAAGTAAAGTTGATAAAAAATTTAAGAGTATAAGCCATGTTTATTTTTCAGCCAGATCTTATGAAGGAAATAATACCCTTTGTCTATTTTTATATGAATAAACGCACAGTATTAAAGATGTTTTGTAAGTAACATGTTATTTGCAATGAAAGTGCTAGCTAAGATGAATGCTGAAAACAATGTTGGCCCTCACAAGAAAATAGTTGAAGAGCCCTGGCGTAGAGTATTGGATGCGTGACAACTCTACATGAGCACTCTTTAGATCACATGAAGACACAGAGGCAGGTTTACAATTTCTGAGGCCCCAAGGAACTGACCAACCCCAGGCCCCATTTAGAACATTTTGCTTAAAAAATTACATCAAATTAAATCAAAATTTTATAATATGAAAAAGTACATTAAAAATGTTTAGTGAAATGAAATTCTAGTTCAAGATAATTAATTTTTTTCAACAATACAGTGATAAAAAAATTAATATTTTTACAAAACACTTTTTTTATGAACATGGTTTGCAAATCCAACTACTTCACTCACTAAAATTTTGGAATTCAATTGTTATTTATTATTATTATCACCTAACAATGATCAAATGTTGTCCAGTATTTCATTAAAATATGGTATGATATAGTATTATTATTTGGGCTGTCGATTTAACGCGTTAATTCAGTGCGATTAATTTGACAAAAAATAACGCTTTAAAAAAAATAATCGCACTTCCCCCGGACCATAATAAGGAAGAGTCCTGAGAAATGCAAGCTTGTAGTACCACCTGTTTACTCCAGAGGGCAGTACGTGAAATTTCAGCTGTATTAGCAACACAGTTTATACAGTGAAGGAAACACTTCAGTAGGCTGAATAACACAAACATGCGTTGCATTCAAAACACTCGAAGAAACGCAATTGCGAACTAAGGGATCTCAAGATGTGTATAAAGATTGAGTATTAAACTATATTTAACTTGACACAGTGACCTAAACATTTTATGTTTATGACGCAACTAACCCGAGACACGTCAAGCATGTCTGACGCTGGATTGAGATGGTGCAAAATTTGGAAATTACCCATAAATATTTAATCACAAATAAAATCAAAGAAATTTCCTTCAAACTTATTTATAAGTACTACCCCAATCATTATTTTCTTGTAGAGAGATTTAATTGTGATGTTGATATATTCTGTACATTTTGTGGTCTGCAGGAGGAACATTTTTTTCATTTATTTTGGAGTCGTCCCTACTCGACTTGTTTTTGGTCTGATTTCTGCAAGATTGTTAGAGATCATATCATTCCCAGCTTTCAACTTTGTTTTGAAATTTTTTTATTGTTTTTTTTTTAGCTATGACATGTCTCTTCATAAGGAATATTATTTGATTAATTTTCTGCTTTTGTTGGCAAAGTTTAGTAACTTTAGCAATTTCCAATTTGAGTAACAAGAAAGCTGTAAAGTGTATTGACATATGTAAACAATTTGATATTTTTATTAAACTGTTTATTTATTTATTTTCCTTTTTGTTGTTGTTTGTTTTAATATACCTCTTTGCTCTAGATGTAAAAGTTTTGTAAGCATTAATAAAAAAAAAAAAAAGTTTGACCCAGGTGTACATTGACGGGTCCTTAAACAAGCCCTCATAATAAATCTCCAGCTGATTGACAAATTCACTTGTGAAATGGATTGCTGTGAACTGTATGCCAATGACTGACTTATGATCAATAATATGGTAGTAAACAATACACTGTATTCTAAAGCCGCTTTTTGTATTGTGTATATATATATATATATATATATATATATATATATATATATATATATATATATTTGTGTATATATATATATATATATATATATATATATATATATATATATATATATATATATATATATAAGGGCCCTATTTATAAGCCGGTATGGCTTCTGGGAGGTCCTTTTTTACAGAATGGTATCTGATAAATCTGTAAATATGAACTTGTAGTGTTCTGTGAAATAAATAAATAAATAAATAAATAAAATAAAATATATACTGTACATTTCATCTTGTTGCAAAAGGACGCAGGTGTCTTGACGTGTATTTTTGAGACCTGAAGTTATTTTTAACTTGATACAGTGTCTAAAAATGTGCCAGTCCTGCGTGAGGCACTGGAGCAACAGTGAGACGGGATGCAGCAGTCAAGGACGTTCGTCCAGCACGTGTTTACATAGGAAAACAATGGATTATCAGAGCAGATGCTCAGAAAAATGCATTCGGTGTGAACGGCCCCTAACTTATGGGCAAAACAAGTTTGGAAGTCCTCTACATTTTTTTCATGAATTACAAATCCAAACCCAAAGTCCTATTTGAAAATCTGTCCTGAACCCAGCCTACCTCTAACGTGAACCACTCTAAGAGCGCTGACAACAGTGTATCCGTGCATGTATCCAGAACAACATGTCACCCCTCAAGCAGTTTTTGCAGAGCTACCGGGGCGTCAAGGGCCCCACGCAATTGCGTGGTTTGCCTGGTGGTTAAACTGCTTCTGCGCAGACATACACACACTTGTGAGAGATTCTAAGCAGCCGACGAATGGCACACCGGTACCAAATTGAGTCAATAATACGGTCCTGTAAAAAGAACCTAAAGAATGCGACAGTAAAAAAACCTCCTGTACTTATTTCACAGCACTTTAGAAGAGTCCTCCATGGTTTCTGTGTTCCTCGTATACAGTGGCTTATATACAATGATGAATATATGTAGACCTTTTATACACAGCTAGGGTCAATTGCATCTTATATGTGCATTTGAAAGCATTTTTAGTTCAGTGTACCTTGCTGGTCTGATACAGAAAGCATGAGCGCATGCGCTGAGTGTCTGCGCCTGTGCTGGCGGCTGTCAATCAAACACACTGCACTCTGTTCTCTGTTCTCTGATCTGCAAATAATGAAACAGCGTTTTTCAAATCTGTATAATGAGTAACGAGAGGGTACATATCAGATGAAAAAGTATTTGTTTGGCTAAAAAAATGTAGTGAAGTAAAATTTGCAACAACTTTAATTACTCAAACAAAGTAAAACATTTTAATAAAGCTACTTAAGTACAGTAAAGAAGTATTTGTACTTCGTTACTTTACACCAATGCTTAATATTAAGCATATTTTTCTGATGGCTCAGTCGGGGTACTTTTTTAAATATTGTATATGTAGGAATAATAAATATATGTATTAAATATACACCGATCGGCCACAACATTAAAACCACCTGCCTAATATTGTGTAGGTCCCCCTCGTGATGCCGAAACAGCACCAACCAGCATTTCAGAATAGCTTTCTGACACGCTATTCTTCCCACCACAATTGTACAGAGAAGTTATCTGAGTTACCGAAGACTTTGTCAGTTCGCACCAGTCTGTCCTTTCTCTGCTGCTGTCTCTCGTCAACAAGTCATTTCCATCCACAGAACTGCCGGATGTTTTTGTTTACATTGCATAATGCTTAACAGATCATTAATTAATGTTAGTTAAATTCATTAGTAAACATTAAAAAGCACATTATATCACATTTCTAACTATCTGAATGCAAAATGTCTAATTTAGCGACAACACAGCACTGGCCAAATGTGGGAAAAAATGTCCCGAAACACTGGTCTGACTAATTGACTAATCTCTCTTTCACAGAGATTATTTTGCGGAGACAGACCACTTCTATTAAAATTAATGAGAAAGATTTAAACGCCCAATGGACAACATGATGTAGAAAAGTAAGTCCCGCCCTGACAGGTAACAGAACCAATCAACTTTTTGCTCTCAACTTTATGTTCTCAAGAACAAAGATGGCTGCCGATTGGAATAACTTGTCTTGAAAAGGACTTTGCACTGGGACAATGGGCCGTCCTTATTGTTGAGCCCTAAAAGTTAACAAAAAATAAATAAATAAAAATGGTTAAGTACCTACTTTGAATGATAATTACAGTATTTGAAAAGGAACAAAAATTTGACTTAAGAGTTTCATGTCCTATTTTGTACCCTATTCATGCAAAGTGTAAGGCCAGTTCATAATATCACTATGCTCATAAAAAATGCACTGTATGTATATATATATATATATATATATATATATATATATATATATAAGTTACATATAGTTATATATGAGTTAATATTGGTTGAAAAATTACAGAATAATCAGAATTTTAATTAAAACATTTTTTTAAACATTTGCTTGCTTTCCTGTTTTTTCCCCCCCTCTCAATTCTTTTATGAATGAATGTTTTCATTGACTCATTACTTACTAAAATGTCAGTTTCTGGTGTGTCTTATAGTGTCACAATGTAAAAGCACAATTTTGGCATCGAGCCGATACTTTGAATAAGAAAATATTTTCGTAAACAATGACAATGACTACACTAGTTATGCAAAACTACTGCAGTCTTCAGAACAGAAAAATAAATAGCTTCTTCTCAGAAGTCGTTGATTTGATGTCAATTTGAAAGCAGAGTGATTGTCTGAAAACATACAATTTTCTCAAGCTTTAAACATTTTACAGGCTGGAAAGGGGACAAAGGGGCCCAACCAACAATTGGGCAATAAAGAGTCAAGTAGTTGTTGTCAAGGCTTGCTCACGCTCTTTGTGCTTGAAACGCCAGTGGAGAGTGCATCATGAACTTCTAATCATAGTTAGAAGAGTGCTCGTGTGTGTGTGTGTGTGTGTGTGTGTGTGTGTGTGTTGTTTGGCAGCAGAGGCAGCTAGTGTTCATTAGCACTGCTAGAATGCCTTGAGGCATGTTGAGGAAGGGAGACTGTGGAAAGGGGTGTGCGGTTTGTATGGAAATTGACCAGTGTGCTGCAACTGTTCGCCTGGCGCAAGCCTTTGAAGTGGAGCTGTTCGACACTGCCGCTGTCTTTGTTCTTGATAATTGCCTAAATGATCTCAATGGAGTGCAGGTCACGCTACAACTGAACTAATCCAGGGCCGCCCAATAATTTGACAGAGCACTCATCCCATAGCACACCCCATCCAAATAACTCTGCAACCAACCACCATTCTGTTTAGTGTCTTCATTAACCCATAGGAGGTGAGGGTTGTTGTGTGTTTGTTGTCAGAACGAGGGGCTTGTGTATGTGTTGTGAGTGCTTAGCCACACGCTTAACCCCCCTCATCCTCTCTGCCTTTCACTGGCCATTGATATGGAAATTAGCCCAGGCTCCATTTGCAAATCAGGGAGGAATAATTAGTACAGAGCACTTAGCAACAACAACAATAATACATGGCTCTGATCTGGGCTGAGCTGCCCTCTCTTTGTCGTTTAACCCGCCGCTGGCAGTCGGACAAGACATGCCGTGATGGAGCCCCCTGTGGGGAGGTGAAGGGGAGGAAGAGCGGGCAAGAATACAGTGCTGGAGCACGAGAAAGGGTTCAGGAGGCCAGTGGAGCAGAGCCTTCAGCAGAATCGGCCCTGGCCCGTAGCCTAACTCCCAGAACCCATGCTAGGGTCAAATTCACAGCGCCGCTTTCACTCTCTTGCTGTCATGCACACAAATGATACAAACACACACACACGCCAGATTGGGCCAGAGTGCCACATGCTTTACAGGAGGAAGGCTTATGTGTGTTGCTCTCATGTGGTGCAGAGAGAGGAAAGAAAAATCACAAATGAGATCTCTGTATTGTCTCAACACTTTCTCCTAGACAGCAATGGGATTACATGGAGAGGAAATGGAGATTTGAGCTTAAAAGAATGTTACGGTTTCAATACAAGTTAAGATTAATTTACAGCATTTGTGGCATAATGTTGATGACCATTTGGCAATATAATTTTGACTCATCCCTCATTTACTTAAAATAAACAACTGCAATAAAAACACAGTAACAATAAGGCACTTGCAATGAATGTGAATGGGGCCAGTCCATAAACATTAAAATACACACTGTTTCAAAAGTATAATCTTACAGTATGTCGTCAAAGTGTCTCATTTGTGTCTAATTTTATTTCTCTAAAGGAATATTTTTTTCTCTAAAGGAATTTTAGGAAAAAACATCCAAGACAAAAACGGCACTTCAAGGATACATATCTGAGAACTCAAAAATGTCTCCACAAGACTTAAACAAGAGCAACCTCAGAGCAATTTATCATGCTAGCCGAAAACCATGGTTCTTTTCTTTCAGTTGTAAAAAGAGATACTGAGTGTGCATCAGGATTGGTGTTGAAAACGCAAGTGCGGGGGGGGGGGGGGGGGCACTCAGACTGCGTACCGATGGGATGGGTGTATCAGTTGTGCAGCATGATATCACTGGTGTACAGAAGGGAGATCATTAAAACCCATATAAATGCAGGACAGTATTGGCACACCGGGTTTGGGAGGAAGTCTGTTATAATGTAATGAAGAAACCCCCCCCTTCTTTCCCTGTTCTGGGACAGGACCAGTTGAGAGATATCAGGTAGACCAAGGTCCCATATAAAAGCGGCCCCTATGAATTATAAATCATAGGCCTCCAGAGCCACAGCCTGTGGGATGCTGAGGGGGTGAAGAGGGACATGTTCCCGGAACAAAGGACAGCCACAGGAGGGGTCAGTTTAGTGAATGGTGGAGGGGGGGGTGCGGGATGATGGGGTGTCATACAGCAAAGGATAATGAAGGACAGTACATTTAATATGTCTGTGTCTCTATTGTGAGCGTGTGCAGGTTGTGTTTGTGTCTCTGTTGTGTACTAGAATAACAGTTTAGCACTTTGTCTTATAGAGGGAGATGAAACAGATACGTAAAATGAAAGTTCAACCAAAAAGGACATTTCTTTAATTATTTATTCATTTATTCATGTTGTTCAAAACCCACATGACTTTCTTTCATCATGGGCACACAAAAGGAAATGTTAGGCATGATGATTCAGTCACCATTCACTTTAATTGTATGGGGAAAACAGAGGTGATCTTTGGGTTAACTAATCCTTTACAATATTCCATAGAAATCACAACAAACCAGCAAATTTGAATTATATCTTTTACTTAATAGACAGTACAAAGCATCAGGATATCTGACTACTACGAGCTCTAAATCAAGAAGAGTCTCACATGACATAAAGACACAAACAGACCTGCCAAGAAACGAAAGACAGGCTCTGCTTTTATAGCACATAACTAT
Source organism: Moxostoma hubbsi (assembly GCA_032164185.1). Taxonomy (NCBI): domain Eukaryota; kingdom Metazoa; phylum Chordata; class Actinopteri; order Cypriniformes; family Catostomidae; genus Moxostoma; species Moxostoma hubbsi. Next base: position 51,543,674 of record JAVLUX010000003.1, read on the forward strand.
ACATGATTTTTCTCTTTATGCCAGATCTGACCAAATCCGGAACTTGACCACAAAGAATTTCAGTTGAAATCTAACACGTGCAAACTCCCATATTTTCTACCTGAACACTTCCACATATTGATCTACATCCCAGCTAACAACTCAATGTTCTTAAAACATTTTCCAAATGTTACGTTGTGGGAACGGGAAATGTTTTCTTTGCATAGGTAGAACATTATTTAAAGGTTTTAAAACTTAAAACTTCTTAATTTGTCAATTTTATTAGTTTTCAGTCTAGTTTAAAAGACATACTAACAATTTTGCACTAAGAACTTTTTCCTCTAAAATTGTAAAATAATTAAAAACATCATAAGAATGTACCATTAACAATTTTGAACCATGTTTGATCCTAACTTTTGCATAATGTAGCTGGGATAGTACCAGATTACATTGTAATACATCATATATTAATACACTATATTGATACCACTATTATTGGATTTAGTTTGTTTACACGTGCAATATTAATGCTTTGGCATTGCATTTGCTTGTGTATCATTCCAATAATGATTCTTTGAAACATGACACTTTGAAAAATATATTTTTTCTCAACTACTTTGGGATATCAAAGAATCTAAAGAAATCATCCTGTTCCATTTTATACTTTCAAAACACAACGCTGTTATTTCAAACTCACTGAAACGTGGCAGAAATATGTAGCCTCGGCTATGCTGTTGAAATGTCTTTACGGTGAGGAATTTCTGTTAATTCTTGGTGTGTGTGTGTGTGTGTTTGTGTGTGTGCTCCAAAAGTCCGGCTGAGGGTGTGCCTGTGCGTGAGCAGTGTAGATGGTGCTACCCAGTCCTGTGCGGTTGGGGGCATCCAGGTCCCTGCAATTGGCCAGCAGGGGCCTGGCTTTGGCCCAAAGAGGAGTGGGTGAATGGAAATACAGTTTTTTGGGGTCCATGCTGATGAAAGCTTGATTGATGTGGTGTCAGGCGCTCTGTGATGGATTAAATTGTGTGTGCAGACGGCTGTGGCCCCGGCCAGTCATGGCTGTAGCTGCTTTTTTCCGCGAGCCACTGCCGCGGCAGCTTTAAGAAAATTTGATTTTCGCAGCTCAGAAACAAACCGCAGCCCCTTTCTCTCCGCTGCCTGACTTCCATTTAGTTTGAGAGTGCACAAGTGATTCTTTATTGGATGAAATCTGCACTGGATTGGATAAAGTGTTAGAGCGCTGAGCCATCTATCACTATCAGCACCCAGCTCCCATTTCGTCTTAAAAGACAAAAATGAAAGCAAAAAAAAAGTGAGAAGAGAAGGCTCCTGAAAAAATAGACAGCCATAGGATGTTACAGATTTAAAAATTAACTGTGGAGTAAAGGAATATATATTTTTGTATCCTCTATTCCTCCTCTGTTAAGCCTGTTGCCTCGGTCAAAAGATGTCAAATCTTTCCTGTTGCGCTCAGACCCTGAACTGCCAGTACACAAACAAGAGCAAATGTTGCTGTCTTGTGAAGAATGCTTGATTCAGGTGTTTTGGGCAGTTAGTACATGCGGCCATTCCAGCTGTGTCTTATAAAGGAATAGTACACCCCCCCAAAAAATCTAATTCTGTCTTATGTACTCACCCTCAGTTTGTTCCAAATCTGTATGACTTTTTTTGTCTTTAGTGGAACACAAGATGTGAAATTTTGAAGAACATCCTGGACACTCTTTTCCATATAGTGAAAATGAATGGAGACTGTGGCTGTCAAGCTCCAAAATGACAAAAAAGCACAGTCAAAGTGGTCCATATAACTGTTGGGATGTATTGCAAATGTTCTGAATACCTAAGATTGCTTTGTTAAAGAAACTGTAAGTATTTACAGAAAATGTAAGTCATTATTTATATCAATGATGTGACAAATAAATATATATTTATTTATTTATTGTGTGCATTTTTTTTTATTATTGGAAAGCTATTCAAAAATCTTTCCTACTTCCTGAAAGATGTTAATGAAATAAGTGTCATGAGCTATCTCACCAGTCTCTGTGACAACTCTACAGTCTGTAAACATCAAACAAAAATGTGTCCACGAGCCACGGTTTCTGACAATTTCTGCCTGTCAATCATTTTTCACGTTCTCATAATATTGTATTTGCAGCAAATTATTGAGGCTTACTGCCATTTTTATGCCATTTTGTTTATAAGAGTTGTCAATTTAGGGTGCTATTTGGCTGCTGTTGTTTTTAACAAACGTTTCCGCACAATGTCTGTCTCAAAAAAGCTTTTTTTGTATCTTGGAGTGCAATATTTTGGAAAGAGGGTGTGTGGCTAATCCCACGGCTCAGTCTCGTGGAAGTAGAATGGCTAAAATTGTTAACAACATATTTAAGGTATTCAAAATACATGCAAAAATGCCATTCACAAACAAAAACAAATACAAAAAAGAAAAGAAAAATGACTTGTGTCATGTGTAAAATGTCATGTAATGTAACAATACAAGAAAACAAACAAACAAACACATAGACTGTGACATTTGTTTTTATATAATTATATTTTGACATTTTTATATAGCAATGTCCAATTCATGAACAAATCGACCTTTTATGTCAGAAATGTTCAATTAATTGGTTGCTCCAGTTAACAAAGCCAGACCAAGTGATTCATTTACAATTTCAACCAGTTCTGAAGTTCATCTCACTGAATCAATGATCATAGTGGTTAATAGCTTATTAGAGGAGAAGATTATCATTGAATAACAGCTTAAATTTCAGTGTGTTCTAGCTATATGACATCAGAAAACTTGGAATATAGTACATGATTTTATGAACCACTTTGTTTAAAAAATAGGGGGTTTTCTTTTGTTATTTGGATTTTGATAACCCCTATCCCATTCAGTTTTATTATTTGGAAACTAGTGGCCAGAATATTCTTCAAAAACTCACCTTTTGTGTTCTTCAGTACCAACATGAGGGTGAGTACGTGATTACAGAATTGTCATTTTTGGGGTGAACTATCCCTTTAAAGTTTGAGTTGAGTGCTCGAAGCCATTCTCTGTGTCTTGGCTCGGACAAACATCCCCTCAGGTGTGGCTGGGGAGAACTACAGGAGCAGCCCTAGCTCTTGTCCTTCAAACAAACCAATTAGCCTCTGATGTTTGTTTGCTCAGATCTGGCCATATCACAGCCATCCATTTTTTAACAGAAGGCCTGCCTGTCCCTCCCCTCACCCATTAGTTTTGTGCTCTGAAGAGCAAATGGCCTTGAATTTAGCTCAGGGCAATGCTGCTGATGCACCGGGTACATCCATAAACACACTCGCATGCACACAAACGGGCGAGTTATAAAAGTAAAAAAAGAAAGAAAGGAAGGCAACAACGGAGGAGAGAATTATTTAAAAGTGGCTGACTCCTATGCATTTCATTTAGGCATACATAATTCATTTCAAAAGGAAACACAGATGATGTAAACCTGTCTGGCACGGCCACTTTGCAGAACCTACGCCCCTGAAACATCTCTGTGGCTTGAGTGTCTTGCAGCGGTGTAAACCCAGCAGGCATTCCTCTCCTTTATCCAGCCTTAATAAATCATGGTGGGACGGACCTGAACAGCACTTATCGACCAGCTCCAAGATCTATAATGAGCCAGGGGTCCACCTAACATCTGCAGAAATATTTTATTAAGATTGTTTAAACAAACGACAAGTACTCAGACTTGTACGAACACATTTCAGGGACATCGAGCAACATCTGTGTCATGGATAGCATAGTGGAATGTTATGCAGGTTGTGAGGGAGGAGGCATGTACCGTATGTTTTGTTTGCACTGAAAAGCTACACGAGGGAACAAATACTCTTCCGCAAAGAAGAAAAAAAATCTAAAGTTGTATATGTTAACATTAGTTAATGTATGAACTAACATGAACTAACAATAAACCATTATATTTTTATTAACTAACATTAGCAAAGATTAATACATGCTGCAAAAAAATATATTGTTCATGGTTATTTCATGGTACCTAAGGCATTAACTAAACTATTGTTAATTGTTACAAATATTTTAATAGCAAGATTAAGTCATTTTGGATAAGTTTCAGGTAAATGAAGAATGAGTAAATTAGTGATTTTTTTATACATTGTACAAATAAAGGTACATAGTCTTTTAAATTAGTTAATGCATTAGGTATCAGGAACTAACAATGAACAATTAACTACAATCTTGTAGTAATCTTGGTTAATGCACATTTATGAAAATGCAATTGTTCATGTAAGTTCATAATGTGTTAATACTGCTGTTAAAGTATACAACTTTCAGTTTTAAAAATGTATTAATATATATATTAAAATTAGCATTAACCAAGGCTAATAAGTGTTGTAGTTGTAGACATATTGTTTATTGTTAGTTAAAGTTAACTAGTGTAGTTAAACAATGTTATCAAATACAACCATATTGTAAAGTGTTACTATCCATATTTGTTTATTAATCGTAGGAACAATGATTTACATTTATGTTTACATTTATGCATTTGGCAGACGCTTTTATCCAAAGCGACTTACAGAGCCCTTATTACAGGGACAATCCCCTCAGAGCAACCTGGAGTCAAGTGCCTTGGTCAAGGACACAATGGTGTTGGCTTGAACCAGCAACCTTCTGATTACCAGATTACCAGTTATGTGCCAGTTATGTGCTTTAGACCACTACACCCCCACCACTCAATGATGTATATAAATATATAGGATTTGTACCATTTTTATTACAAAGAAGTCCTTGTTTTGGATATTTATTTACAATTACAATATATAAAATGTTTTACCCCAAAGTGATCCTCCACTGTAACGTTGATGGTTTCGTATTTTAAATGTTGGAAGTGTTCACGTCAGAGAGAATGAGAGATAGAGAGAAAGTCAGACATAGAAAGGGTAATATAGAAATGGAATTAGTTGGAAGAGCATTCTTACTGTCAAGCAGGGCAGAATATGCACTTAATGCGTCGTATACTAAGTGCTTGTGTTTTATTCACCTTTTTGAGCCATTTAAAAAGAACGTTCTCACAAAAAGAAAAATTCTTTCATCATTTACTCTCAAGTTGTTCCAAACCCATATGATTTTCTTTTTTACGTTGAACTCAAAAATAAATGTTAAGGCCTTTGCAAAGCACAGGCGACACGATAATACAAAACGGATCGCAGACGAATAGCCCTTTCACATTAAAAGCGAGGTGATTGAACGCCGTTAACACATTCACACCTTAAAAATAGGTGCTGCTAATCTACAAGCAGTTTTATCCTGGTACGGTAAGTGGCGCAAAGCACTTTTCAGCTGGTCTGCCATTCGCCCATCACGGATGAGGAGAAGAACTTCTTGGTTCAACAGTAAACAATCATGGAATCACAGTATGAAGGACAAGAAAGCGAGATCTCTAGCGAGCAAATAGAAAAAAAAAACGCATCACTCTACAAGCAGTTGTGATGACGAGTGTGTTGTTGATTTGCTCAACGAGGAAGAAAACATTCAAGACACTTTCACAGACTATTTCAGTTCACCTGCTTGACAAGTTGATTGACAGTATTATCATGTATACACGGCCAGAGTGGTGATGAAAATGAACCAAGTGTAAAAATAATATTAACCGTTAAAACATGTTATCAATTGGAACAATACTGATTGTATCTTATTGCCATTTACATCTGTTTGTGATATACCTTTGCTCCAAACCCTGCTGGTTCAGGATTTCTTGCTGGAGTTTCTTCAGCATTTAATGTTGGTGGTCAAATAAGCTTCCTGTGCTTTAGCGGCACCAGTTGCACTGGATTTGGTAACTGCAATGGCTTCTGACACATGCTCCAAAGCTCATATTTTATTGGTCGGGGCATTTCATCACCAGGCAAAGAAGAACATTTTTTAACACTCACAGTAAACAAACAAACCGAAACTTTATTTTTCGGCACGCTAATGTTAGTTCCAGGTGTGAATTGGCCATTGTTTCTATTCAAAATGTTAATCAAGGCAAACATTTGCAATTATGTTAGTGTGCACATACAGTAATGTTAGTATGTCAGAGATGCAATGTAAGTTAATGGTGACTGAGACTAACATACTGCCTAATATATTCCTTTGTGTTCCACTGAATAAAGAAAATAATGCAGGTTTGGAACAACATGAGGATGAGTAAACAATGCCAGATTTTTACATTGTGTGTGTACTATCCTTATTCAGGAGCCTGATACTTTTTGCCCTGTACAAAACCCTTGAAATTTTTATGTGTTATTTTTCCAGCATATGAATAGTCATGAATAGTGTGAAAAGATTCTGGGATCTCTTTCTCTGTTATTAAAAAGAAATATGCATGTAATTTTAAAAAGTCTAAAATGATGTTAAAATGGTGTTAAAATGAGCCTACAGTGACCACATTATTCTCTTTGACTGTGTTTTTTTTTTCTTTTTTTTTTTTTTCTTTTTTTCTGTAATACATAAGTTATGCAGTCCTTATCAGTTCTATTTGAACTTCTAAATCATTAGAGTCTGAGCAAGGCCTGAGCTCGTTCTTTCCTGCTTAACCAAAGACACAGATGATATCTCTGAGGTTAGGGCCAAACTTTCTTTGATAAAGCAAAGACAATCATTAAAGCATCGCTCAGGCCGTCAGCTAAAAAACCCACTATTCTCCACCTGACCAAGGATAATAGCAGTTAGATCCTTAATGCATCATTTTTTTAATAAGTTGGGAAATTGATAAGACCTTCCAACAAAGGGAAGCAGCGAGCGAGCACCCTGACAGTAATAATAAAAGGTAAGGAAAAGTATTTTCTCTTTGGATCCTTTTAAGTTGCCAGCATCCAACGACTGAAGCAAACTAGTAGAAGAAGAAAATCATTACGCACCTGTTTCATCTGCCTCCTTTTCCCTGAGTACAGAAACAGTAGGGCTGATTAAAGGTGACTAAAATCTAAAACCCACCGAGGCTGAGGCTGCTTCTCATTCTCTCCTCGCCTCCACCAACTTTTATTTTTAATGGAATATCTGCACTGAGCTCCTTTACTCAGGAACAGAGGGATATAAATGTTTTAAATTTTCCCCTCAAAAAAGAGCAAGAAATGGGAAGAAACGGGAATGGATGGAGGAAAGAACGGATAATCGCAGAAAGAATTTCATCTTAATTATTCATAAACCATTCCCTCGAAGCTTCATTTCTCTCTTCTGGATGGTGTTTGATGAGGACACACTGTTTATGTTTTCATTGTGTTTTTGTGGCTGCGAGTTAGGTATATGTAGTTTGCCGTCCGCTGTGTAGATAGTCATCTGATAAGGCCAGTGATGATCCAAACAGCCATAAACAAGGTTAGCATGGCTAGCGAAGCCCAAGGGAACAAGAGGCCTGGGTATCACGACAGATTGTAACGATTGTGCACCAACAACTCTTCAAGGAAGAAAAAGTATGGATTTACAGGAGCACAGATACTATATGCGTGCAATCTATGAGAGTGTATTGTATTCTCAGTGTGTGCTCACTTTAAGCTTCGTATGTGTTAACGTAACAGTGGTTGGCGTGTCTCTGCAATGTTATCATGTAGCTTCCCATTGCTTCTCATGGATAACATTTGCTCACCGCTGAAATAGGCATACGTGATTACTGTAATTGGCAGGAGGTATCACTCACATTCTCACAGAGATCGATGCTGCCCCTCTGCCTTCTCAGTCTGGCCCATCTCTCCATGAAGGGGACCCCCACACTGAGCGCTAAATGTCAAAGTTAAGTAGAACGGCAGCCTTTCCTTTTTTGTATTTAATTGGAATATTTTACCTGCTGTTGCACTAAGAAGCACGTTTTTGCAGTTGAGATGAAGATAGATAAAATCTAGAAGTTGAAAGAGTTGAAAGAGAGAGGATGAAGAAGCATGGATTTAGGAAAAGGGGCAGGAAAAAAAAGGACCCATAGCAAAGAAGAATCACAAATGAGATCTCTTCACTACCTCGAATGTTTCTCCCAGTTTCTCCTAGACAGCAATGAGATTAAACGGAAAGCAAATGGAGACTTTTTCTTATTGGAATCTACTTCTTAGATTGTTTTACCTGAGAAAAGGAGCCTAGCAATCTCACATGTCTACTCTGGAGTTTCAGATGAAAATGATGTCATTAACTGGTTGGGGTCAAAAAGGAACCACCGTTCTAAGGGATTTTAGGAGAAACACCTGAGACGAGAGTTGACACGTGAATGAACATTTCCGAGAATTCCATTCAAGGAATATTCCGTGTTCAATACAAGTTAAGTTCAATCGAAAGCATTTGTGGCATAATTTTGATTACCACAAAAATGTATTTCGACTCATCCATCCTTTTCTTTAAAAAAGCAAAAATCAAGGTTACAGTGAGGCACTTACAATGAAAGTGAAGGGGGCCAATTATTGGAGGGTTTAAAAAGCAGAAATGTGAAGATAATAGTTTTGTAAAAGCACTTACATGAGTACTTCTGTTAAAACTCATGTATTATTTGAGCTGTAAAGTCATCATTAAATACAGTCGTTTTAGGGTTTGTTGACGTTACATTGTCATGGCAATGAAGTTTTAAAATTGGCCATAACTTTTCACAGAAAAAGGTGAGTAAGCTATTTTATCACACTAAAATCATGTTAACACACATATTGTTTATAACTTTTGGCTATACTTTTGAAACAGAGAGTATTTTAACATTTTTATTGTAATCAACATTATGCCACAAATGAAAGAGCTAAAAAAGCTATGAAAGAGCAACAAAGCAAAAAAAATAAAAATCCTCCGTGGAATGTGTACAGGGAATGATTTACACTGAAGTATGGGGTCAGGGCAGTACCAAATATGATCAGAGTTTTTATAGTAAAATTATGGATACTGAATCACTAGTACTGTCTGTGCCCAACTGATGGGAACCCTTTACCAAATGTCTCACTTGCCGTTTGCTTGTACAAAATGTACGACTTTTACTCCCATAGAGAAACATCAACAAGCCAACGAACAATGTAATTATGGTGTTATTAAACGAAATATTATCATAAAGTTTAACCCCTTTTCACAAAGCCTAGATCTAATTATGATTAATAGAAAAATCACTGTTGTGTACCACAGAAGATAGAAAACATTGTGGTTCGCAATGAGACTATGGATGCGTGTTCCAGGTTATTGACATAAACTCAATGAGCACTTATTAGGAACATTATGGTGTTCCTAATAAGTGCCCGACATGGTCTTCTGCTGTTGTAGCCCAGCAAGGTTCCTCGCTTTTTGCATTCTGAGATGCTATTCTGCTCACTACAATTGCACAGAGTGGTTATCTGAGTTACCATAGCCTTTCTGTCAGCACAAACCACTCTGACCATTCTCATTTGAACTCATCATCAACAAGGTGTTTGGTTCGCTCACTGGATGTTTTTTGTTTTTGGCACCATACTGAGAAAGCTATATAGACTGTTGTAATGAAAATCCCAGGAGATCAGCAGTTGCAGAAATACTCAATCCAGCCCATTTGGGACCAACGATCATCCCACAGTCGAAATCACCTATATCACATTTTTTCCCCACTCTGATGGTTGATATGAACATTAACTGAAGCTCCTGACCCGTATCCGCATGAATTTATGCAGTGCACTGCCGCCATCAGATCATCAGTCTTGCAGGAGAAGTGTTTGTTTAGAGATTATGGTTCTACAAATGTGACGGGAGACCTCCTCCCTTCTGTCCTCCCTTCCATCTGCACTGCTGGGAGTCAAGTTCAGCCACAGGGTCTGGCCTGTCTGGGTTCCTTGTCCATATGTGTAGATTTGCATGCAGGGGTCAGTAGATTTGGTCCGACTCAACTTGGCCTAAACTAACCTAGTCTGATGCCGTTAGGGAAGGGGAAAGTAGGGTAGCCAGCATGATATATATAAAAATGTGATTTCGTCAAGCAGGGCCAAGCAGGATGGCCGATCCCTTTATGCATGTTTCATGCAATGCAAATCAATTTTCACATCAATGTGCAAGCGGAAAACCCAAAGCGTTTGCTGTTTATTTTGTGTACTGTATTCCGTATGGTATGCATAATATGCATGGTCCCGAGAAATGAGTGACACTTATATCAGAGGCAGCAATTGCCTTTTAAACAGTTTTACCTCTTTACTTTTTTTTACAACTCAGTCCAAACACACATTCTTTTCATATTCAGCTGTCAACTCAGATCATTTTATTTGAAATCAAACAACTTTGAAGGTTGTCTCCTCAATTCTACTTTACCTCACATTCCAACCAGAATTACTTGATTTTAGCAGCATAAACCTGAAGTTTTGATTTATCTGCATGTGTGCAATGTTATTACTGAGGGTAACCAGCAGCCAGCCACATCACAGCCTCTCTTATTATTGTCTTTTGTTTGTGTGCCTGGCCTTCATCCACACTGTGCAAGACTTTTGACCCTTTTTTTTTATTTGCCTGTCCAATTCCAGCTGCCCCTCTGCGTCCAGCCGGCATTAGAATATGTGGCAGATGCTATTGGAAGACTGTGAATGAATGCTAATGGCATTCTGCCGGGCTTCCAAATCATTTTCACAGTCCCACAAATACATTTAGGAAAATAGCCAGTCCCCAAATTCAATTTATTTTTTTGAACTGTAAATGCACCATATGGTTTTGCACTTATTACATAAAGTTAGCTATTTTCATGCATAGACTGATTATATGACATTACTTTTTTTATGATTGCTGGTCAGTGTGGTGTGAGTGCATGTCTGAACTAGACAAAGCACCTTGAGAGTTGCAATGTCCCTGCTGTGTGTGTGTGTGTGTGTGTGTGTGTGTGTGTGTGTGTGTGTGTGTGTGTGTGTGTGTGTTTTAGATGGAGAGAGAGAGAGAGTCAATGACCAATCTCACATGGATCCATCATGGTGTCACAGTGGCAAACCTCTGACTTCCCCCCACTCTTTCTCTCCCTCTCTTTCTCCATCTCTCTGGCTCTCCTCCTCTTCCCTGTGCCTCTTAGCTGGGTCAGGAGAGATCCTGGACCACACGTCCTGCTGTCGGATAACTGCTGGTTCCAGGAGAGTTTGATGCCACCGGCGCGCAGGAGCACAGGTACTGCCACTACTGTTACACTAGAGCTGTGATGTCAAACTCTGAGTCACCTGTGCTGTTGTGACTAATCTGCTAACCGCTGCTCTCACACTCCCACACTCCTAAGCACACACCTACACACACACACATAAGCATATACACAAACACAGGCACACACAAACACAAACACACACGCACACACTTCAAACTCATAAGTACACTCCCACTCACTCCAACTTTTGTTACATCTTCTTTGGCTTTTTTTTTTTTTTTTTTTTTTTTTTTGGCTGTATGTTGTGTTGTGCAGTTGCTCTTCTGTGCTGTGTGCTTTATAGGAGCCTGTTAAAGTTTTGCTGCTGTTTGGCTGTTGGGTGTGTTTTAGTAGTTCTGTGTGTTTTTATCATCCATTCTATGCTCTAAGTTGTTGACATGGTTATCAACTTTTTGTTTGGTTGAGTTCAGAAACACAATTTAATACTTTTTTTTGGAGATTTTGGAATCTGTAATGGACATTTTAGAATTATTTCAGAAATATCTGCTTTATGCTTTTTGCTGTTATGGCAAAACTCATTCTCAATTTGTTTGAAAACCACCACACTTAGGTGTTAGGTGTGAAATGTATAGTTATTTTGGTTGTTTGAACATTTTTAAATATTGCACCATCATTTTGTGTCACTGTGATTTTCATTATGAGGAGAGGATTTGTTAGCTGCTCCTTCATTTTGAGTCACTTTGACCAAGAAAAACATTCTGCGTTTATTTATTAAAGTGAATTGAAAAGCATTTAAAATGCTATATAAGCCAACATTTAAAGGAATATTCCGGGTTCAACACAAGTTAAGTTCAATCGACAGCATTTCTGGCATAATGTTGATTATCACAAAATTTTATTTCAACTAATCCCTCCTTTTTAAAAAAAAAAAAAAAAAAAAAAAAAAGCAAAAGTCAAGGTCAAAGTGCAGCACATATAATGGAAGTGAAGGGGGCCAATATTTGGAGGGTTTAAAGACAGAAATGTGAAACGTATCATTTTATAATAGCATTTACATTAAGTTGTTAAAACTCATGTATTATTTGAGCTGTAAACATTTTTAAATCATCATTTTAGCGTTTTAGAGTTTGTTGACATAACATCGTTAAGGCAACAAAGTTGTAAAATTCTCTTTAACTTTACACAGAAAAGGTTAGTAAGTGATTTTATTGCACTGAAATCATGTTAACACACATATTGTTTATGTCTTGTGGCTATCCTTTTGAAACAGAGAGTATTTTAATGTTCAAAAATTGGCCCCCATTCGCATCCATTGTAAGTTCCTCAATGTAACACAGATATTTGCAGTTTTTAAAGAAAAAGAGGGCCAAGTCAAAATACATTTTTGTAGTAATCAGCATGATGCCACAAATGCTGACGATTGGGCTTAACTTGTTTTGAAGCTGGAATATGAATATCTCTCAACAATGGTTTGGAGAAGAAACATCACATTTACAACCTTTTTATGCTATCGTGCATGAAACTCAACATGTGTTTCTGAGTCAGAGTGACTCAAAATGATGGAACAGGTCACATATACTCTCTTCATAGTAAACATAGTTTTCAAGTGAGTACAGGTTTGCCTGTAGATCTACTGCAAACAATGGCACTGAGAGTATTTTCCCAGTGTTTGCCGAGATCTGTATGTTTTGTGGTCATTACTTTAGAAACGAATTGTAGCAGAAATCCTTACTTGCTGAATATTTCCCCCCTTGGTTGGCACTTTACGGTCCCTGTAAATGTCACTTATTTTCTAGAACTTAAAGGCCTTATAGAAATAGCACTTTGAGAGATATTTTTGTAGTAAAACGGGTGGAGGTTGTGGTCTAATTGCTGGCGTGAAGGCTCTGCTCTCTTTAAACCTGTGGCCAGTGCCCTTTTTGAAATACCAGCGGCTGTGTGAGTGCATACTGTTCCATGGTGTTGCATTGTAATTTCGGTTTAACCCTATTACAGTTCCATTTAGGGCCAAGGGCCGGGAAAACCAGTCAGGACTTGTTTTAAACTTAATTCGTATGTACACAGACCCGGCCCAAGAGGTTAATGGCTAACAAATTAACCCCTCTGGCATTATCTTACAAATAGCCTGCAGCATATGATAACCTATAATCAATATCAGCAATTATGTGTCAGGCAGAGGCTCGTGTCGCTGACCTGCCTCCCATGAAGGGACTCTCTCCGGAAAGAAGATCTGTCTCTGGTCATGCAAAATGGCCTAATGATGTCATTACCAGGATTCAGTAAAGAGCAGGGGCACCTGGGACCACCTCTGTCTGTTCTTCTGTCTGGCCCCTGCTCTTTCTTACTGAAGATCTCACATACTAAGTCACGTTATCTCTCTGTTGCCATAGTCTCTTTTTTTTATCATGCCGTTTTGCCATGTCGTTTTCCGTCAATCTAACTGCGTACTTACTGCAATGCATATTTTTACCTGGTAACCTTCCCCTTTTTCCAAATGTCACTTTAAACAATAAATAGCTTAGAGTAAAATTATTTTGTTGTTTCGAATATTTGAACCACTTTACAACAGGTGCACATTTTCTTTTAGCTTGCATTCGTTTATGAACTTTAAATATGCTCTGTATAATATAAACATTGATGGATTTATATAAAGTTTGGCCTGCAGATTATAAATATTTGTTGTTTCCATTTCAAACCTTTCATTTCTGCGCAATGAAACGCGTTCTGAAACAGTCTTGATTGCTTTTAAGTCAATTTAGACTATTTTCTGAATTAAACCATTTCCAGCTGGTGATTCTTTTAAATCAGGGCATCTTATTTCAGGAATCACTTTATCAGTTACCGAGAAGCTGGCCATGCAGGTGAAGGACATCAAAAAATAGCCAATGAATAAATTTAGATGGCTTACAGAAAAGTGGTATATAATTTCACAGAGATGAACACCACGGGGGAATTGGACATCTCCACAGAGCATACATGGATCACCTTCACACCAGTGTCATCCGGAATTGGACAGGTCCAGTAGTTCACATGATTCATCTGGATGACACATGCAGTCTGGACAGAGCATCCTTCACCACAAGTCAAAATCAGTGGCAAAAACTTTGAACAATTGGGCTGAGTTTTGCATACAGGTTTATTGAGACTTGTGGAACAACTTTGTGGTAGACTTATTCGAGTTGCTTTATTCGGGGTCTGAAAGTTATTCGCATAATTTGCATTACAAGCGTGATTCCGTTTATTTCAGTCCTCTCAACATTACTTATAAATAACAACCATGCAGTGCGTGAAACATCGTGTGTGCGTAATTATTAAAAAAAGTATTTGCATGAATCGTTTTATAATGTAGCCTAATAATAGCTAGTATGGAGACTTCCTGTGAAGGTAATATTACTAATATGTTGGAGTGTTTATAATTAAAATGTGCTAAACTCGTTTGAATATGATTTATTTATCGTTATTAATGCAGAATGTCGTCAACGACTGTCGTGGCAGCTCAGCAATGCGGAATAACTTTTGTGCAGAATTTAATAAAGTTAATAAATGCATTTGAATGGCTTTGGCTGCTTTAATTAATATGACGTGTTCAAAATAAATTATTGCACGTAGCCTATCTATTTAATTCAATGTGAAAACAGCAGATAGAGC
>JAVLUX010000003.1:51560833-51595833 GCA_032164185.1 Moxostoma hubbsi
TATTTAATATTTTTGTGTGCAAGTACAAACATATATTTTAATATTTGAAAGTTATTAAACATTTACAAATTTTAACTTTTTTTTTTTACAGCTAAAACATAATTTATTTTTTTCAGAAGATATAATAAAATATGCCACATTTGAATAGAATTATGTTTCATATTTTAGACAAACAACAAATAAGAAAATGGTGAAAATCGAAATGTGAACAGAGATCCGTTATGAAAATCCATGCATGTACCAGTATTGCAGCTGCTCAGCGTCCAGCACCTGTCTCTCTGAGATTGGCGCTCGCGCGCTCAGTGTTGGATGGGGCAGATCTGCTGGCCATGATTAGTGATGCGTGTCATATTTGTGAAAAGGCCCCCCCCCCCCCCCCCCCCTTCATTATTTCATAATATACTGCATCACTATATGCAATATTTGGGCTGGATAAAAAAATATATATATACTGCACAAGTTAAGAATATATATTTAATTATATTAATTTATATTCTTTTTACACTATAGTTATAGTGCGCACACACACACACACTGTGTATATATAGATAGATAGATATATAGATAGATAGATAGATAGATAGATAGATAGATAGATCTACACAGCTGCTCAACTGTAATTTATTATTACAATCGCATATAGCCTGTGATGTTTGCTTCTTTTTGCAGTTGTGTGTTCTTACAGTTTTTCTTTGAGACACAAAGTAAACAAACAAAATCCTAGGATTTTTGTTCAAGAGACAAAATCCATTCTTATTATACAGCTGAATATTGTAGAAATTGAGACATTCATGTCACAGGAAGGTATCAATCAGATTTAAAATCTATTTATACTGACAATTATATCAGTATACAATATTGATTTGGGGATTTTGGGGCTGCTGATGGTTTAAGGTGAGGAGAGACAGTGGTCTGGAGGTGGGGGTAATAAAGGGTAATGATGAGAGAAGCCTGGGCCTCCCGTTGAATAATCCTGAATGATAAAAGACTGCGTTTGAACATTTTCCTAGGGGCTCCAAGGTCAAGTGCATGACCCTTGACCCTGACAGAGCTCTGTCTGGAGAGGGAGGAAAAGAGAGAGGACGTGAGTGCGCATGTCTGTGTAAGACGCAGGTTGTGATAAGCTCAGGGACTAGATTGTTGTCTGCCTGCCTGTAGCTGTCCTGTGCTGCTTACCGCCCAGCTTGGCTTTAGCGTATACTCTATCTATTATTTATCGAAATTATTAAAAGTTATTTCTGAGCCGTCAGGTCTAGCAAGATGACCCGAGAAAGGAAGCCTCTGGAAAGTCCGGCTTTGCTGATGGATGGCTGTGGAAAAAAAATCAAGATGGACTAACAGCACTTGCTAAAACACACAGGTTAAAAACAAACAGAAAATATGCCTTTAATTATTCAGCGCAGCATGTGCTACAGGAGACATAAGATCTGCTCAATATTTTACAAGAACAATGCCAAAACCAGATGAATATTTAATTACAGCCAGGTGCTGCTTTACTGGACGGGTAATCTGCTGAGGAGAAAGTTAGAGTGATGCATCAGGATGAAAAATTAAGATGTAGTTGATAGTGCCAATTAGCAGGACTTTCAAAAAAAGCAAATAGTGTCAGCTAATTCGTATACCATTATGATTATAGTATAGAAAATCATTTTTGGGTGAGCGCACTTAATTAAAATGTGTCTTTTCAATTAAAAAAAAAACAAGTACAAAAATGCAGATAAAGGCTCTAAATATTCAACTAATCCTAAACTATGTAGTACACAGATCTGTTATTTCACTTTTTTTATCTTTTTTCTAGCTTTTACTTTTTTAAGAAATGTTGGTACTTTGTACTGCAGCACATTGTATGTCATCGCCTCCTTAAGATCAATTGCTTTTGTTGTTTTATTCCTCATTTTTAAATCACTTAGCATCTGCTAAATGACTAAATATTAATGTACAAAAAAAGATTATTGGATATGCAAAGCTAATAAACACTGCAACTTAACATTGATGCCATAATAGATTTTATAATTATGCAGTTGTATTCTTAAAGGAATAGTTCGCTTAAAAATTAAAATTCTGTCATTATTTGCTCACTTTCATTTAGTTTCAAATCCTTATGATTTTCTTTTTCCTGTGGAACACAAATGGAGATGTTAGGCAGTGCGTCCGACTCAGTCACCATTCACTTTCAGTGCATTTTTTTTTCCTATACAATGAAAGTGAATGGTGACTGTCATTCTGCCTAACATCTCCTTTTGTGTTCCATGACACGAGGGTGAGTAAATGTATTTTAATTTTGTGGGGAACTTTTCCATAAACATAGAAATTTAATTTAACAGAAATAAAATTGTTTGTTTTTCTCAACTTTCAATCAAAAATGTATTCTTCCTCTACCACCCCTGTCATGAGTTTGAATCGAATTGCGAGTGACTCCTGCCAGGTCTCCTTAGCAACCAAATTGGCCCGGTTGCTAGGGAGGGTAGAGTCACATAGGGTAACCTCCTCGTGATTGCTATAATGTGTGGTTCTTACCCTCGGTGGGACATGTGGTGAGTTGTGCGTGGATGCTGCAGGGAATAGCGTGGGCCTCCATACGCGCTTCGTCTCAACAGCCACATGATAAGATGCACGGATTGATGGTCTCAGATGCGGAGGCAACTGAGATTCGTCCTCCGCCACCCGGATCGAGGCATGTCACTACACCACCACGGGGACTTAGAGCGCATTGGAAATTGGGCATTCCAAACTGGGGAGAAAAGGGGAGACATTTTTTTTTTTTTTAAATCACAATTACCTTTGTCTTTAATTTCTGAAAAGATGTCAAAGTGAGAGTTTTCTACAAATTAATCAATATTGAAATGAGAAGCAAATGGCTCAGCCGGTCTTGGCCCACACTTAATGTTTGGTGCTGAATGCTCTTATTTGCAGAAGTGTGAAAAACAGGCCATCTCTTGAACCTTTTTTGCCATTATGTGATGTGTGCGCACGGACCTCCCAGCTGTGTCCGTAGAAAGGGTGTGTGTGTGGTGGGGTTTCAAGTGAAGAGGGAGGGTCACGGGGCCGGGCCTGAAAGGTCAGGAGGAGGCAGCAGACAGGCGGACCGGCTGCCTGCCAAGGCTTTGAACCTAACAGATGGTGAAGGTTAGGTGACATCCCCTCGCCTGGCCTTTCCGCCGTAATTGAGGATAATTTGAGCACCCAAAGAGAGCAGGCCTGTCCACTGTCAGGCCGAGGGAATGGAGGTGAGGTTAATATGAAAAAGATTTTGCATTACCATTGGCTTTGTGTGGCTCGCCACGCTCTCTCTCCGGTCCCAGACCTAATCCTGGCCTCAGGCAGCGGGGATGAAGACTTGTCACCCTGGGTTGGAGTGTGATGCCACGTGCATGAATACATCTCTAGCCTGATGCCTCTTTCAGCTACCCTATTAACCAGTGCTCTGCCAGCACTTATTACACACTGGCACCAAGGCAGCAGGCAGGTTTAAGGGCATTTGGGAAGGTTTTGGAGGAAGATTTGACAATACTACTCCTGTGGAAGGACAAAAGGGTGAAGTCAAACACCTTGTGCCTTATTGTGAGCATGCCATAACATGCACAAGACACGTTCAAGGCTTCAAGTGCTAAATAATGTGCATAATTTCATCCTAATGAAAGTTAATGGAATTTCACACAGTTAATATGTTGCATGTTAATGTTTAATCAAACTTTTGGTTAGCAATTTATTATAACTTTCTTTTTGTTAACATAATTGCATAAGGGATCATACATTAACAATATATATTTTTTTTACAGCATCAATTAATCTTTGTTAATGTTAACGTATGAAAGCACAACTGTTCTTTGTTAGATAGTTTTTGTAGTGCGTTTTCTGATGTAAACATATACAACTTTTAATTTAAAAATGTACTAGTGTACTGTATGTTGAAGTAAACCTTTACTAAGAATAATAAGTGCTGTAAAATTATTGTTTATTGTTAATTCTTGTTAAAGGAGTAGTTCAACCAAACTGAAAATTCTCTCATCATTTACTCACCCTCATGCTATCTCAGATGTGTATGACATTCTTCTGCAGAATAAAGATTTTTAGAAGAATATCTCAGCTCTGTAGGTCCATATAATGCAAGTGAATGGTGACCAAAACTTTGAAGCTCTAAAAATCCCATAAAGGCAGCATAAAAGTAATCCACACGGCTCCAGTGGTTAAATCAATGTCTTCTGAAGCTATCAAATCGATTTTGATGAAAACAGACCAAAATATAATTTATTTTACACAATAACACTTGACATCAGCAGTCTCCTTGGCAATCATGATTTCAAGCTCAGTTACACTTCCAAGCACCATCTAGCACTCAGCGCATGTGTCAAGCACTAGTGTAATCAAGCTTGAAATCATGATCAATAGCAAAATGTACAGTGAAAAAGGAGTTACATTTTGGTCTGTTCTCACACAAAAATTATTAGATCGCTTCAGAAGATATGGATTAAACCACTGGAGTCGTATGGATTATTTTATGCTGCCTTTTTGTGCTTTTTGTAGCTGCAACGTTTCAAAGTTCACCATTCACTTGCATGGTATGGACCTAGAGAGCTGTAGGTCAAGAAGAGATATTCTTGTAAAAATATATTTTTGTGTTCAGCAGTGGAAAGAAAGTCCTTCACATCGGGAAGGCACGAGGGTTCATTTATGATGAGAGAATTAGCTTTTTTTTTAACCATCCCTTCAAAGCTGAAGTGTGTAACACTTTTGTTAAAATGCTGTCTTTTATACCAGCTTATTATGCAAAGACAAATCTAAGTGAGCCATTCAAACTGTAAACAATGTGTCTCTTTGGCACAATAAAAATTGTGGCCCCTCCAGCCCGACAGAGCGACATAGGCTCAATCAATGGCGTGAGTTGGGGGTGGGACTATCTGTTTGTTTGATCAATGGCAGACAAGGGGAGTGTTCAAAAAAGCTGTTTGAAAACCATTTTTATTTTTGTAATTCTGTTTAGTGACGCTAACAGTGCAGAAGTTACACACTTCAGCTTTCACCAATGTTAACAAATACAACATTATTTTACCAGCTTTTAAGACATGTTGGTATGCATGCAATCAAAAACAATTCACTCTTGTAAAAATGAAAACAATTCCATAATGTCAAACACAATCTGTATCTTTGCACAGAAATATCTGATTCGGTTTGCACATGCACACTGAAATGGCATAAAATGCAGTTAAAGTATATCTGTGTTCCTTTTGAAACATCTTGTATGATAAAAATCACGGAGCCAAAATAACACGATGTTCCTCGAGCAGCACTCTGTCAAGGGTAACTGAGGGACCAGTTCTAACTGGAAAGTTTCCTTTTTGGTGTGATGAAGTCATTTACAACTATTGATCTGATAGTCAAACTGTGAGTGTTAACCTTAAGAGCCTTGGAGGCAGTTTGTGGGTAAGTGGAGGTGCCCCAGGGACCCCCTTATCAGTGCAAAGTGATCTTAGTGAGACACAATAGACTGAGATGTATTTTTAAAATGCTGGCATCGCTCAAACCCCTTTCATAACTCAGTCCATGCTAAAGGAAAACACCAGACGCCACTAGACTCCCAGGACTGCTATCAAAGTGTGGAATATTTTACAGTGGCATCCATTTCAGAACATGGCATTTTTAAGTGGCACTTATTTCAAAGGAATAACATTTGTACTGTGAATGTAGCATTGAATTATTTTCATTAAATATCTAAATCTTTTTTTTTTTGACAGATATTATATTAAAGGATCTGGTTGTTTGCTTGACCACCTGGCCTTTTGTGTATATTATTATAGACTATTATGAGGACTAATGCATGTAGGTTCAAGTGCAAACTGGTCACAAATGCCCACAAAAGTGTGAGATTGTATGTAGAATTAGGCCCAGAATCAGCAACATAGTCACATGACTATAATAATTTAATTTGGTTAGGGGTTTAAACAGAGGAAAATCCATAATAACATCAGTTCATCGGTTTATATGTTTTTTTTTTACTCTAGGGGTGTAAAAGTTGAACCTTTTTGTATGAACCAACCAGGACGATCTCCATCCTGTAGTATTATTACTGATAAGATCGGTTTGGAATCAGTGTACATTACTCAAGGGCCGAGCATGGTCAGCTGTGCTTTTGGAGAAGTCCGTGTATGGTCAGTGTGGCTCTCCCCTCAGGCGTTGTCTAGCTGCAGGCTTACTTAATGGAGCATTTCTACTGTCTTTTAGAGCCCGGCCTGTCCTCCTCCCGGGTGTGCTCTAGGAACCTGACCATTTAGAATGGCTCTGGTGCCACTTACTCTGTCTGTGAACACAGCCAGAGAGAGGGTCACTCAGCTCTGGGCTTCACACTTCCTCTTTTAACCTAAAACACACCACCACACCTGTGTGTGTGCGAGTGTGGGCGCGAGGATGCACATATATATGTGGAACTACTGGCGGATCCTCAGGTTTTATTATTTTTCTCTCCCCTTTTCCTTTTTAAGAAGTCGACTTCATCCAACTTTTTTAGAGCTTTTCAGGTGGTTTATTTTTTATGTTGATTTTGAATATTTGGAGTTTGGCGTGTAATGGATTGTTCTCTCTTATATGTGTGCTGTAAGTGTATTAGTTCATTTTATAGATATTTGTGTGGATATGTGTGTTTTAGTTAGTTAATTATATCATGGATAACAAATAAAAACTATTTTACTTGACTTTCAGTATACTGTTCATAAAATAAAGCTGCTTTACATGCACGATGCCGATAACTATCAAAAATCAGCCTCTTCAAAAAATCAGGTTACGCAAGAAAAAATCTCTTATATTTGAAATTGAATTTTTCTCTGCCGTTGACGTCAAAACATAAACAGCCATGCGTACAATGCTTGCACATATTGGAAAAGCCATTTGTTCCATTTGTTACCAACATTAATTAACATGAACTAACAATGAACAATACTTATTAAGCATTTATTAATCTTAGTTAATGCTCATTTCAACATATAGTAACACATTAAGGTAAGTAAGCAAGGCACTGTAAACTAACATGAACTAACAATAATCAATAGTATTTTTATTAACTAACATTAACAAAAATGAATAAATTATGTAAATGTAAAAACGAATGGAACCTTATTGTAAAGTGTTACTGATAAGCCTGTGTTTACATGCAACACACAATTAGGGTAATGGGTTAAAAATGTGCATGTGCTGATTGATTGTTGTTTAAACAGTTAATGACTATACCCCTATAAAGGAAAGCCGTTTAAGGCATTTACATGACCACACACATTGTTGACTTATTAAGCATAATCGGGTGTAAGACTGTGCATGCAAACATGCTCAATTATGCATTTATATTCCTAACAGATGTCTATTTGCAGGCGTTATTGAATATCACACTGAACACTTTCAAATGACATTTTCTTTGGAAGAATTATGCATATTTGCATAGCAGCAAAACATTTGGGAATTTGAAGATGGTGTTGTGCATGCGTTTTTTGATGGAGGCTGAAGTTGTTGATAGAGGAGGGCCAGAGGTGCGGCCGGCTTCTCTCTGTAATGATCCTCTTATTATTTCTCTTTTTCTCTTCAAATGGAGAAAAAGGGCATTTATCATTCTGTTGACCTGGGAGATCACAGCAGCCAGCGCGCCTTTGAACAGTACAACTGAACCTTGCTTTAAAATAAGATAAATAGTAAACAAATCCAGGCCAACCCTTTGAAAGGGCTTGCCAAGAGATTTACCTCGCCCTGTGGCAAATAATATTTCTTGAACTGGGTTTAAATTTCAAGTGTCTTGGGCTTCAAGAAACCTGCAACAAAAGAAAATGGGTCTCAGAACAGCAAATATTATGTGCTGCCGGGGCAAAATGTCAAGATTGCATTTTTTTTTATATATCTCAAATGAAGGAGCAGGGCTGCTGTTTCACAAATCCCAGACTAAAAGTCGATTTATTGCTGTTTATTTGGCTGGAACTGTTCATCTGCTTTGCCACATTTGTGTGCCATGGATAGAGACAACTGAGTGCCTACCACCTTTTCTTTATAAACAAACAGCGGCTTTTTTATAGCTGAAACAAAAAGCTAGCTTGCAGATATTTTGTCGTTTCGTGTTGTCATGCAAACATAAAGCATGCAAAATATCTTATTAGTGTTGATAACATCAGTATAACATCAAACGATGTAAAGAAAATGTAATTTCAACACTCAGATTTATGTTTGTACACAATAACACAGTTAAAAGTTAACGCAATAAGATAATCAATGCAGTTTTCAAATTGTAAGGCATTCGTGTATTTACATCTGACTAGTTTGTTTCATGAAATGTACCTAACATCAGTGTGCATTGTCGATTCACATTACATTCATTTATTGCTAATTCAATCTTATATAATCAATGCATTCATGTGCCTCATCTTAGAAGATAAAAGGAAAGGATGTTGTGCACCATAAGATGTGTTGTGTATCCTGTACATTCGAAGCCAATTACGATGATGACTGCAATAACTGTGTCTCATAATAACAGTGCTTGGGCTTAATAATCATTTTGTCCCTTGATCAGCCTCACAAGGGCCTGAGATGAAAGCACACACAATTATGTATTAGCTTCATCATGGGTTTGTGACTGAGTTGCCATTTCAGCTTCCAACAATACACCAACCAACTCACCTGACTCGACAATAGGTTGTGTCTGTTGGGCAGACTACTTTCCTTCTTAAATAAACTATCTGAGGTCAAAGAAGTTCAGCATGTCATATCCATAAAAGAGAGTTTCACTTAAAGGGATAGTTCCCCCCAAAATTTAAAATTCTGCCATCACTGCAACCTAGTCTCATAGAATGAACGTTACTATAACTACATTTTTGCAAACTGAGTTTTACGTGCCGCTTTCTAAATTTTGCTGCAGTTTTCTGGTAAATGTATCACTAGAGGCACTACAATGACTGTGGACTTTAATAATTTTCAGACAAATCATGGGTGCTATGGCCAGGGCCGGACTGGGAAGTGAAATCGGCCTGGGATTTTACATGGCAAATATGAGGGGGGGGGGGGGGGGGGGGGGTTGGTGCGGGTTTTTGGGGGGGGGGGTCGCTGTCCTATTCTGCATATCGTGGCACCGTTTTGTGGTCCTTTCTGAACCCACAGTACCCGATGGCCAGTACGCCCTTGATTGGCCCCAAAGTTCGTTGATTACCAGTCAAGCCCTGACTATGGCCGTCGAAGAATTTATAGATACTTCATTTTCTCTATTAC
The DNA here is from genome assembly GCA_032164185.1 of Moxostoma hubbsi. Lineage (NCBI taxonomy): Eukaryota > Metazoa > Chordata > Actinopteri > Cypriniformes > Catostomidae > Moxostoma > Moxostoma hubbsi. The sequence goes on from JAVLUX010000003.1 coordinate 51,570,062, forward strand.
TCACACCCTGCTATGTTATTACATCAAAACACTTTTACAATCATTTGAAGAAAGATACATTACAGACCCACCTACATTTCACACTTTTTCCAATGTGATTAACTTGCACGGTAGCTCACCTGATAGAGTGTTTGACTCTGTACTTGGGGATAGAGCCTCAAGCCCAGCCAAGGACGCTTAAAACGAAAGTGAAAGTAAAGCAGAAGTGCCATAGAAATGACCCAATATGACCTGGTTGCTTCAGTAAACGTGCTTTTCATGTCAAATTTTCTTTTGAAACACTATCAGTTAGGTTTAGGCATCGGTTAAGGGTAAGGATGTTTGTTTGCATCTCATTTATTTTTTAAGACACCATTGGTTAGGTTTAGGTTAAAGTTTTAGGTTAGGGAAGTACTTCTTACTCATTAAAAAATCCATCTACTATTCATGTAAATAAATCTCACATTACAACAATTATTTCACTCATTTTTAGCGCCCCCCGCTGGACATTTTACTGGGGAAACTGCAGCTAAACGTAATTAACCACGTGATTTTCAATGTCACGTTCATTTCATGCGCTCAGCCCGCATCATTTACTTTCATTTCTTTTTTTCACCCAACGAAAGTCAATGGAAACTGTGGGTTTCATTCTGTCTCATATCCTGTTGTGATCCACAGAAGAATCAAAAAAGTAATATAGGATTAGAACAAGAAGAGGGTTAGTAAATAATGACAGAAATAAGTTTTTTGAGTGAAATACCCTTTTACAAGGAGCAAAATTTTTGGAAATTGCTGGCCCAAATGAGTATGCAGAGATACATGTATATTGCGTACTTCACACTCCCTTTCATCTGATCTCACTTTTGAGTAAACAAGGTTCATTCTGCCCATATAATTTTCTCTGCGCACACACTGCAGAAGGCCATCGAGAAAAAGCCCTCTCTGAGTATAAAGAGGAGAGGCAGAACCCTAGGCCTGCTATCATCATTATATTTTGATTTTTCCCCCCTCTTTCTTTAATCCCTCTGATGAAGTCAGGACAGGCAGAGGCATGCTCTCAAAGACAGCAATTTCAGCACACCATATGCGGCTCGCACGTCTGGCCTTGCGGGGAGATGAGGACAAGAGGAGATGAGGAGAGGGGCCATGGTTGGAGCTTTCAAACACAACATCAGCTTGGGGATATAGCAAGGGCCATAACACACATGAAGTTGGAATTGAAACAGGGAGCTGGTTGGGAGGGGGTTGTTTTCGCTGCTTGTACAGGCTTCTGGACAATTCATTGGACAACCCCGTCACAGCTGTCCATCACAACTCCAGTACCTCAATAACCCAAATTTACTGCCTTAATAGCAACACCGGATGCCCAGACAAATGATTAGAGCAGGGAAGCATGCACAGTTTGCAGGTAAACAAACGAGGCAGGGACTCACATAAAATGGCGGCCAGCCATCTCCCACCCGGCGGTTTGCTGTGGCCACGGAGCCTGCACCCCTGTCACGTGATATGAGTGTGCAATGGAGACGCATAGCATGCTCTGGCGATAGCGTCCTATGACTAAATATCCGCCCTCATTCCCCTGCTCTCTGGCCTAGAGGAAATTTATGCCCTGTGCTGTATGTTCCACAACATGAGTTTACAACATCCGCCTATCCTCTAACGTTTCTGTCCATTCAAGGATAAAAACACTAGGCGAAATAGTATTTTTGTAGCTAACTATATTTCAATGGTATTTTAGTACAGTGGTTTTCAACTGGAATTTGCTTCAGAATTGTTTGTCATTCAAAAGTAAACAAAAATGGGCTTTAATGGCCAAACATTAAAAATTATTCATATTAGCTACCATAAGCTGCATAGGCCCAACAATATATAAAATGATTTACATAATGAATAAATTGACAATTTTGGTTCTAAATGTCTCTTGAATTTAACGGAATATTCCGGGTTCAATACAAATTATGCTCAATTGACAACGTTTGTGGCATAATATTGATTACCATAAAAATAAAATTTTGACTTGCCCCTCCTTTTGCCCAGGATGAGTCGATTTTTTTTTTTGTGGTAATCAACATTATGCCACAAATGCTGTCGATTGAGCTAAACTTGTATTTAAACTGGAATATTCCTTTAACGGTTCCATGCTCTCAAAAAACAATAATTAACTGCATTATCTCCCATATTTCACTAGCTTCTACTAAGTGATAGATAACTTTGCACTACTATACTGTAGATACACTTTCATATCAACAACAAAAAGTATGTGTAGTGTTTTCTGATCATTTTTAAAGGTTGATAAGCATAGTTATTTTGCTATCCTAACTGTGCATGATTATCTGGTTAGTTGCATTATATTTAACATTACAGTATTTTTCCTTGCAGTTCGCTAACCACCAGTTGATAAACTACTGCTTTACTACTAAAAGCTCACAAAAGAATACACAGCATATTTTGTAATTAACAACTCTGAACATTACTGACATTGTGTCCATTCTCATCACCAATTTAAAAAAAAAAAATGTTAAACTAAATATATAAAGTTTCTAAATTACATATGTCAGCACTCATTTTCCATTTTTCTCATAGTGTGTCAAGGGAAGGTATCATTTGCTCAGGAGGAGAGGAAATTCCATAAAGCAGGGAAGTTTTTGGTTCGGGAGAGACTAAAATAATTTAATTTTGCTCAATAGACCTTGCTCAGTTACATGCAAGGGGAGATCCATAATCCAGCGTGCTCTCTATCTGCCTGCATTTCTAGTTTGCAAGTATGCTGACCCAGCAGCCTGCTCTTTAAACCATATGCCTGCTTCCTATATACATAATAAATCCATTGTGTCCCACCCCACCCCCCTAAGCCTCTGTTGGGTCGCTAGGTGATATATGAATTTATATCAGGAGCAATGTTCTTCATTTGTTCCCCTCTATCCAGCCTGGGAGGAACAGAGAGAAGGTTACATTTAAACAGTGATTGGGGAGTATATAATTAAGGCTTGGAAGGGCAGCACAGTCTTTTAGGTGAGAATTGAAGGGGAATGAGAATGACTCTGTCTATTACAGGCTCTAAAGTGAAGCCACTGTGCAAGACTAGATCACACTCTCGGGATTTGGGCTGTGCCCTGAGAAAAACATCTCCTGTTCGGAGAATGGTGAGTGTGTGTCTGTAGTTAAAGGGAAAGTTTACCTAAAATGTTTAATTCTGTAATTATTTACACACCTTCATGCCATTAAATCTATTATCTATTTTCATTTTCTATGGAAGAAAGAAAGACAGAAAATAACATAATAATTTTGGGATGAACTGTCACTTTAATGGTGCAAAATCTGGGATTGTTTTTTAAATGACTTTATTTGTAGACTACTGAGTAGGAAGGTAACATCTGCAAAAAAAAAAAAAAAAAAACATCCTTAAATATAAATGAAGTTAGTGCTTATAATATGTGAAATAAATGTATTCTGTCTAAAATATATTCTCACTTTTTACACCATCTAAGTGAATGCAGTATATAAAAGAAGAAAACATACATATTCACTATCTTCTCTGGTTCGTCCAAAACAGTCAGTCCATCACTCATGGAAAGTATTATTTCCAGCGTGAAATGTGTTTGGGCTGTAGAGGGGACTTCTTTAATGGTACGTGGAGCTGGCTTAAATGTCTTTCAGATGACAGGGATGGAGCATGCTGGGAGATTGATGACATTTATGGGTACACACACCTATGCCGTCCTGTCCCCAGCAGGCCCTCATTGGACCCACATCACCAGCACATTAGGCAGAGGGAAATGTTATATGCATGTGGGGAAGATGAGATGAGAGAGAGGGAAAATGGGGAGAAAGAAAGAAAGAAAGAAAGAAAGAAAGAAAGAAAGAAAAGAGCAAGGAAGAAATAAAGAGAAAGTATTTTTTATTTGTATAGCTCTTTTCACAACACAACTTTTAAAAGCAGCTTTGCTGAAAATTATGCTTCAACAGAAAAATAAGCTGTAATATCTGTAATATCTTTCAGAATAATAAAAAGCATCTAAAGAGGTATAATTGTGTGGTTTTCTAAAAAGCATGATTGTAAATTGTGCCTTAAAACATACAAATAAAAAATAAATACATTATATTTGTATTTAGACCCCCATTAAGCAGGCTAAAGGCAACAGAAAGAAAGAGAGGGAGGGAAGGAGTGAGGAAGAAAGGAATAAAAAAGAGAGAAAGGGAGGAAGGAGGAAAGAAGGAAAACAAAGTCATATGGATGGATGGATGGATGGATGGATGGATGGATGGATGGATTGATGGAAAGACAGAAAGAAAGAAGCAAGAGAGGAAGGAAGGAAGCAAGGAGGGAAAGGAGGAATGGAGGAAGGAAGACAAAGTCATGAGACAGGAAGGAAGAAAGGAAGGAAGGAAGGAAAAGGGTGGATGGGTGGATGGATGGATGGATGGATGGATGGATGGATGGATGGATGAATGGATGGATTGATGGAAAGACAGAAAGAAAGAAGCAAGAGATGAAGGAAGGAAGCAAGGAAGGAAAGGACGAATGGAGGAAGAAGGAAGGAAGACAAAGTCATGAGACAGGAAGGAAGGAAGGAAGAAAGGAAGGAAGGAAGGAAAAAGGGTGGATGGATGGAAAGACAGAAAGAAAGAAGCAAGAGAGGAAGGAAGGAAGCAAGGAAGGAAAGGAGGAATGGAGGAAGGAGGAAGGAAGACATAGTCATGAGACAGGAAGGAAGGAAGGAAGGAAAAAGGGAGGATGGAAGGATGGATGGATGGATGGATGGAAAGACATAAGGAAGCAAAAGAGGAATAAAGGAAGGAAGGAAGGAAGGAAGGAAGAAAGGAAGGAAGGTTGGAAAGACATAAGAATAGCAAAAGAGGAAGGAAGGACAGATGGAAGGAAAGAGGAAGTAAGGAAGCAAGAGAGGAGGAAATAAAAGAAAAAAGAAAGAAAAAAAGAGGGAGGAAAGAAAGGAGGAACAAATGAAGGTAATAGAAAGAGTAATAAAGAAAAAAAAGGATGAAAAGAAAAAGAAAGGAAAGCAAAAGGAAGGAGGGTATGTCCCTTTGCATAAAAATGTAATTAGACCAAATTATATTATTAACAGAATATTAGTTCTGTAGTTATTTCTACCAATACTAAATAGATAACATAAAGTGGCAGGATATCAGACTACAGTGTGAACATTTTTAAGGTAAAATATATTGACTATGTACAGACTCACATAAAATAAATACAGCATGAAGACAGTGTGTTTTCACCGAACATAGTACGACATACTTTTTGACCTCATGCCTTATGTATGTGTAAATTCGGAACACTGTCTATCCCCATTTCCCCAAACTCCACAAAGATTTTGATTTAAAATCTGACAGATACAGACTCTTATACCTGCTAGGTGAAACCACAGGAAGTTCAAATCTAGATGTACAATATGCAATGATATCTTGATATTAAAAGTCGACCAGGGGGGACAAAGTTTGATACACATTTGCATAGATAAAATGCTTATACAGTATGCATTGATAGCCAAAGTACTAACCTGACGGTATGCAGAATCATCTAACAATGACACACTACTGCACCCATATATGTGTATACAAATGTATAATTTTTTTATAATTATGAGTGTTTGTCGACATAAACCATTGTTTTTCAATCTAATAAAACATATTTTATCCTGGAGAGAAAAAGAGAGAGCGAAAGAGAGAGAGAGAGAGAGAGAGAGAGAGAGAGAGAGAGAGAGAGAGAGAGAGAAAAGTCTAAGTCTAATGGTAGCCAACTGGTTAGTTGGTGTGCAGTGTGCAAACCTCACTCCCCTAGCCTCAAGAGACGCACTAGCAGCTGATGTTATAGGCTGTAATCTTTAGCTTCCTTGTTAGCGTGCCCACCTCCCATGCCAGACACGCCGGTTCCAATCCCGCTCGGAGTGGGTCAAGCAGGACCGGTAACATGAGCTGAGGATCTTCTTTGAAAAATCTCACTTTTTTTTTTGCTCATCTTCTTCATACTGTTACCATGTGTAACAACATTCCGTTCGCCTTGTACCGTTTATTTCACAGAATAATTACATGACATTTATTATATTTTTAATGGTATGTAACATTGCTTCAAACCATGCTCTTGACTTTGGAAATCTAACACATATTCAAAAAGGACATCTGTTTGTGTGTGTTTGCGTGTGAGTCAGAGAAAGAGTGCGAGCGCACAGCAGATGTTTCCTTGCATTTGTATGGGTGAGTGCCGTCCCCTGCCCCAGCTAGACTTGACCTCTGACCCCCAGCTTTCAGCCAGGCATTGTCACAGAGAAGGTCAAGGCTACTGCACACATGTTCTGTCCGGGCACACTGCATGTCCAGAGCAGAGAATGAATTATAAAAAACCTGACATTTGAAAGTTTTCTTTATGATTTTGGGCTCACAGTTAGAACTACAGAGCTCTGTAATAGGTTTTTAATGTGGCGGCTCAAGAATGATATCTTCTCTTGAGAATTTGTCTCATCATGTTACCTTAAGATAACTTTATTATCCAAAATATCTACTGTCACCTTTTTTTTGCTGTAGACAGCAATATATTAATAATATAAAAACCATATCAATTGCAGATGAATGAGATTCTGAAATGCTTTAGGGCAATCAGATTTAATTCATGCCTATTTATAATGAAAAAATATATAGTAACTCTCAACACATTCACCACTTAATAGCAAATGTAGTTCAAAATATGTCTTAAAAGTTCAAATGTCCTCTTGTCCTCAAATATCCATGCAATGTGAAGAGTAAATCAAAGGCACATTTTGTCATCTTTTGCTATTTTTGGGGGGTATTATTATGGATTTTCTTTTCTTTAACTTTTAACAGTGAGCTTATGACACACATAAGAAAATATCCACCAGTCTATCATGTCACATTTGCAAAATCTTTTCAAATTCATAAAGGTATATTTTGTATAGTTTGCTGCATTATAGAACATTGTCATTTGTCAGGTGTAAGAGGTCATGAACTTGACCTTGAATAATATTGTAATGCCAGATAACAGCTAAACCTTCTCGTATATTACTTAATTTTGAGCCAAGCTAAATTGAAATCAAAATAAATATGGGAAATAACTAATAAACATTGTTTTAATAAATAGCAAATAACAAATAAATAAAAAATCAAGCTTTTTTTTTTTATGTTCTCAAATGACAATTCATATCGCCTCCCTTGTATAATACATCAGTGTATAAATGTTGGCATTTTGTCACATAAAAAGACTGTTAACATAAAAAAGTGCTCCAGCAATATGCAGTCTTTTGAGTCTGAATGCATCAATCACTCTTATGACACACTGTACTTAAAATTGCAGGATGCGAATAGTCTTGTCTATTGTCTATATTTGCAGATGTCAACAATTGTTTACCAAGAATGTTTTTCTGTAAATCCACAAAAATTAGGAGCCTGAAAAAACATACAACATTAAAGTTAAGTGTTTACACACACACACACACACACACAGTATAATGCTTTCTTAAAGCAGTATACATGCGCTAAGGCAATTAGCTGTATCAAATATGGAGCAATAACTTTAGTATTGGCTTTGAAAATTTGCCTCTGATAAAAATACCTCTCCTGTGCATTAATAAAGTCTTTTTTGTTCAAGCTTGATTAGCTTTAATGTGCCTGTCAGCTTGTCCATGTCTGACATAATTGTCAGAGGTACAAGGCAGGACAGAAGGAGGTGTAGAGAGTGTTGTATTTCAACACTGCTGCCTTTTAAGGGCGCTGGGGCTAGATTTGTATTGATTTGAATTTGATAATGATTCTATTTGCTCTATTAAATTTGTATATATTCAAGGGCTCAGTTACACCCAGCTAGAGGGAAAAAAGGACAAGAAGAAAACAAATTAGTGTGTGAGGGTGGATTAAGTTGCATGTAATCTCAGAGGAGGGCCATTGGTTAGAATTATAGGAAGTGTCTGTTAAGTTACTAAAAACCAGACACAAAGGCTCACTGTGTAAGTGTGTGCACTGTGGCCACATGGATATCTGTAAGCCTTTTTTATGTGTCCTTGTCACTCCTATTACCATGCTCATTTGTACAGGTTCAAGGATATTTACACGCAAACCATTTTTGTCCACCCATCCACTTATTGTCAGTTGTACTCAGAAGGCGATTGGGTCACTTACAGAGATGGCACATGTAGACACCTCATCAATGGTGGTCAGTGGGCCTGCCGATACCTGTCCATCAGCATCAGCTATAGACAGAGGTAATTATCAGAGCAGAGGGCTTTTAGACTGCAGTACACAGACCTCAGAGACTGAATGGTCACACAGCTCGACCCCTGACCTGCTAAGGTCAATAGTCCTTCGGCCGCTTTGACTGCCTCTCCTCTTACTCACACACACACACACACACACACACACACACACACACACACACACACACACACACACACACACACACACTCTCTCTCTCTCTAACACATTTCAGCAGCCTCTCAAGTCCAGACATGCCTCCACGCAAATTACAGATTATCATCATTATTCTATATCTCATTCTATATTTTTTTTTCCCGCCATTTTGCAATTTCAGCAACAAAGTTCAAATGAAATATGCATCTTCTTTGATTCAAATGCTGACATATACTTAAAAACATCTATTCGACAAATTAACAAAAATGGCTGCCAATATCCAATCAAATTTCAGCACATTAATGGCCGAGGTTTATGGAAATTACTTAAAACAAGCAGGGTGTCAACTCAAAGCTGCATATACAATTTTGTGACATTTGAATTTTGTGCTCATAACTCCGAAACTGTATAGGCTACAATACAAATTTGTAGCTTCTCTGATTCCACCAGTGCCCCACAATCATTTGAATTTCCATTTTTGCAATAAATATTTTTTACAATTTCGATTTATTAAAAAAAATTCGAACTTGTCCTAGGCCATTTGCCCAACAAAAAATTATCAAAATAATTTTGATGCATCGAATCATTCCAAAAATATAATCAAATATGTTTTGGGCATGGCCTAAAATGACTAATTATCCTGTATCATGTGAGTGCAAATTTCAAACTTAACAAAATTTGTACACATGGACAAGAATACTCTGAGTTATTATAATGAGTTTCGTTAATTTTTTATGCTAGGGGGCACTATATTTTAAGACAATCCTATTTTTGCAACTGTGCTAAAAGCAGGTGAAAATAGCTGTCCACAGCATCCACAGGATCTTTTCTGTCAAATTTGTTTGTTTTGGTCATCTTGCCATATATGCTTGGCACCCAACAATAGTTGCTTGTGGCTATATTCTTCTTTTTCTTATTAGGAGGTCAAGCAGCGAAGCAGCCCATAGAACCGTTTGTGGGAATTTGTGACATTTTGCATACACAGGTAGAGGATAATCTGAGGTGATACCATAGCAAATTTGAAGTCTTTATCTCAAATCTCTAGCATCACAAACCTTTCAAAATGTACCTCATGTTTATGCTAATAACGTTTGAACAGTAAGTTCTTGAGACTTAATTTTTCCCCTGATTTTTTAGCTCATGCTAAATTGAATGGCTTCAATGTCCACCCAACTAGATTTTCTGGCATTTTTAATTTTCAGAAAAAGCTACTTTTTCCGAACTCATTTTAGTCTGTACGTACGATTTGCATGAAAATTGCTGTGTGTCATCTGGAGACACTCAGGACAAAAAATATAAAAATACATTTGATAAACCAAACTGTTTTTGAATGGTGCTTCTACAAATTCAACAAAGAACGTGGCAAATTGTATTTGAGGCTGCATCTCCACAATGCTATGATGGATTGAGACGAAACTTGGTATATGTCATACCCATCATGCCCTGAGGTGACTTGCAGCGTTTCGGTGCAGTGCCCCCAATGGATCTGGAAATATAAAAATGGCTATTTTTGTTTATAACTTCTGAACGGTTTGTCCTAAAATCACAAAACTTTCACAAAAAAATTCTGTGGAACATATCATGTGAAATGATACCAATTTTGCCTACATTGACACCTTGTGTAAAGAAAATAACAAAATATATAAAAATGCTAATATCTTAGATATGTTTAGGCTATTGTTATGAAATTGATCTTTATATATTCCTTGGGTCAATCCGAGTTCAATGATACCAAATTTGTCATGGTCGGCCAAACTTCCTGTCGGCCATTATTAATTTAATTGAAAACCTACTTTTTCTAACTCCTCCTATTCGTTGCTCTGAACAAATGTTTGAGACAAACTTGGTGAAAATCGAAGATTTTTGAAAGACTAAACCATTCTCAAATAACTCGCAAAAACATTTGACGATGAGCACTCCAAATCAATGTTTTAGTTTATTCAGACCAAACTTGGTGTGTTTTATGACAACCATGATGGCTTGACGTTTTTAGAGCCTATGCGATAAGACAGCATGAAGTTTAAACAAATAGTGCCCAGCGAGCCTGTCTAGAGTTTAGGCGTTTGTCATTACAAATATACTCTAGGTTCTTATGATTTGTCCAGACCACAAAAGGTATCCCCGAACCCTCTAACCAATTGTGCCACTCATTCAAGGCCAACCTGACAGCCAATAATTATCAGTTGCCGATGTCGTAATTCCTTTCAGTTGGTGTTAAACAGTCAGAAAAAAAGCACATGGATGCATCTTTCCATCCTGGGAAGAGAGCTGCGACAAGAGTGCTCCAACACACAAAACGATCACCATGTCTCTAAGCATGTCATTCACAAGCCCCTGGAAGATGTCGGACGCATTGACCAATCTGAAACGCATAACCAAATATTCAAAATGCCCCCTATATGTGTTAGACGCTGTCTTCCACTCATCCCCCTTCCTAATCTGGACAGGGTGATAAGCGTTGCATCTTTCCATCTGAGGAGAAGCGCTACAACAAGACTGCTCCAACACCAACTTCAGATGCATCCACCTCCAGCATGAACTGACCTGCAGCATCGGGAGTAACAAGGATGTGTGCGGTAGAAAACTGTTCATTTAATTTAGAAAACACAACCTTAGCTCGTGAAGACCAACAAAAGTCAGTGCGTGTGGAGGTGAGGTCCGTCAGAGGTGTGGCAAACTGGCTGTAGTTATAAACCGCAGATAAAAATTAGCGAACCCCTATAACCTCTGCAATGCCTTTCAAGAATCTGGGTTTGGAGAATCGGAGACAGCTTTATCCTTAGTCGGGTCCATGCATGCTCCCTCGGATGAAAAGATGAACCCCAGGAATGGAACCGACTGTGCATGAAAAGTGCACTTCTCCGCCTTGATGAACAGCAGATTCTCTAACAGTCACTGAAGCACCTGCCTGATATGCTGCACATGGTCCTGGATATTGTGGGAGAAGATCAGAATATTAGCAAGACACACACAAAATGATCGACCATGTCTCTAAGCATGTCATTCACAAGCCCCTGGAAGATGGTGGACACATTGACCAATCCAAAAGACATAACCAAATATTCAAAATGCCCCCTTTAGGTGTTAGAAGCTGTCTTACACTCATTCTCTTTCCTAATCTGGACAGGGTGATAAACATTACTGTGGCACGGTGGAGGGCGGGGCCGGTTCATGACTCAACACGCCCGGTCCCGTATTAGGCTAATCAAGCCTCCGAGAGGGTTAAAGGCCAACTGCGGAGGATGTACGTGAGAGAGCGATCATTACGGACATGCCCCGCCCTCCACCATGCCACAATTTCATAAATGCAACTTCATAAAGACAGACGCCCTCTGCAAGAGTTCGAATGCTGAGGACATTAATGGTAAAATTTAGCGATTCTTCACTGTGATGTCAATCAGCCCCCAATAATCTATACAGGGTCTAAGCGAGCCATCCTTCTTCTCCACGAAGAAGAACTCTGCCGGTGAAGAAGGGGAAATGAGACCGGCTGCCAGAGAATCATTGATATACCTGTTCATGGCCTCCCTCTCGGGAGCCAAGAGTGAATACAGCCATCCCAAGGCGGCGAAGTGCCCGGAAGCAGTTCAATCGCACAGTCGTACAGGCAACGCGGAGGAAGGGTTGCGGCGCAGGACCGGTTGAACACTGCCCTCAAGTCATGGTATGTCAACGGTACTCCGGATAAGTCTGCCTGTTCATCCTGCAACGAAAAAGTGTTGTTTGACCAATCTATGCGTGGGTTGTGCATTACCAACCAAGGATGCCCCAACAATATCGGTGCCAATGGAGATTGGATAAGGTAGAAGGACAACTGCTCCGTATGATTCCCAGAGACTAAGGTGATCGGCTTTGTGAATTGAGTGATGATGGAGAGCAGCGTACCACTTAGGGTGTGGGCGGTGATGGGTCTTTCCAACTGGACCATAGGAACTCTCCACTTAGAAGCCAATTCAAAATCCATAAAGTTCCCTTCAGCTCTGGAATTAACAAAGGTGGAAATCGTGTGACAGGAAGATCCATATTGTAGCTGGGCTTTGAGAAATGTCAGAAATCCAAGGGTTTTGTCCAAATGCGTTGCGCTCACTAGTAAACCCTCCCCTACTGACGAGCGATGTCTTTTAGCGGACAGGAAGCAGCACAGTTAAAAACACAGTCCATTAACGTGACGTAGTTTCTCTCTTCGTGAGATATGACTTCTAATGACTTGCATAGGCTCAGTGTCGGGCCGAGATACTGGCGAGTTGGCTGGAGAGGCAGAATGGGTAGGAGGATCAGTCGCCAGGGTAGGTGGAAAGCGCTGTCAACAGTGGCAAAGGCGTAGGGTCAGGTGTTGTTCGACTTGGAAAGCCAAGTCATCAAAGTGCAGGGGCAAATTAAAAGAATAAATCTCATCCAGAATGTCATCGGAAATAGTAAATCGATCCCACAAAGCATGGTCATTCCAATCACAAGAAGCAGCTAGGATGCGAAATTCAATCGCATAATCTGATACTCGTCGATTTCCTTGAGACAGTCCAGATAAAACCCTCGTCGCTTCCCAACCTTGAGCTGAGCTATAATACACTCTGTGGAGCTCCATGGTAATGGCATGAAAGGACGCACAGCATTCACCAGCCCTTCCATTGAGGAGCATAATAACACAGGCCACCAACGTCGTATCTGAAGCAAAAGTGGAGGGCTGTAACGTGAAGAACAGGGAAAATTACGAAAGGAATGCTGCATAATTTAGCCTCACCTAAATATGGGTCTGGAGGGGATGTGCAGGCTTCAAAGCATCCAAGAGCCAGAGGAACATCTTCAAAGTAGCTTCCTGAGATGGGCCAGCATCAGGAGATAGGTTGAGCTGCTGAACAATGGAATTGAACTCAGTGAGCTGCGAAGCCATCATCTCCAAAACCCGGTTTAAGGCAGTGATTTGATCATGCTGATGTCCCAGCAAGACTCACTGCTGAGAGAGAGCGGAGCAAAGAATGGATTCCTCCGCTGGATCCATGCTTGTCTAGATTGTACTGTAGAGAACGACAGTGAGACAAATAGACCCATGAGCAGAGGAACATTTCAAAGGAATTATTAACTGTAGTAATGAGCAGTCACTGGGTCGAGGAAGGTAGAAAATCCCAACACCAGCTGCAGCAGCGGAAAGCGATCTTCACTGGCATATTCACACAAGGGGCAATCCGTGTAGAGTGTATTCGTAGGATGAGTGTGTGCATTGTGGAAGTCAGGAAAAGATTCGTAGAATCCTCTGTTGAAGTTTTTGACCGTTGACGTCCAACAGAGAAGAGCGAACTTCCTTCATGGAAGACCAGCTGACACACAGCAATACTGGAAGGTAACTGCACACCCGACATGCGGGCAACCAACAAATACACAAAACAGGACCAACTAGGCAGAGAGAGTGAGGTTAGTACTCAACATCAAACAACAATCTAGCAAAAATACTTAGAACACAAAGGGCTTACGAAGGGAGTGAATTTGGGGAGAACAGGTGTTGCTCTGCACGCTAATCAGTGGCCTGATCAGCGTTCCCCTGGGAACAATCAGTGTTCCCATGGAAACACTGATCATGCATGCTGGCCAAGCCTGTGTGACATGAGTGTGAGAAAATGACAAAACATACAAAACAAACCGACGAACTCACCGGAGCCATGACAGCATTTCTGTCACCGTTATCACTTTTGGGAGTAAAGAGCAGACCTGCAGTTTAGTGGTGATTGTCCTTAAAGTGCATCTTCCAAACGTCTTTTTATTTTGCGCTCCTCAATATCACAGCATAATATTCAATGAAACAAATACACAGGGCCTCCATTGTCTTCCCTAATCCTGGAAGCTTTTATATCGAGAGTATTTTTTGGAAACAAAATATTGCAAATGCACACCTGATTATAGAAGTAGATTGCATAAAAAAATATATATTTTTCTGCACAAAATTATTGTAAAAACAATATGTAAACATGCAGTTAATTAGATAAAATATTTAAGAAAAAAAAAATTATAATTTGAAAGCTAAATTACAAATTTTAAACTTATGCACAAATATAATGAAGTTACAATGACGAGCAGCATTATATGGTCACATTTCAGCACTGTCACATGGACAGCGACTTTCTTCAGTAGCACTTAAGCGATTAATCCAAAGGAAAACACATTATTCCAAAGGAGAACATATTAATCCAAAGGAAAACACATTATTCCAAAGGAGAACATATTAATCCAAAGGAGAACACATTAATCCAAGGCTAAAACAATCAAATCTACACATAATAGACAGTTGGAAAATAAATGATAAAGGCATTGTAAAAAGTCAGTTATAATTTGACTAAACAAAAAGAAAAAAGTTGAAAAAATTGCCTGAACAATCTCTGATAAATTGTGCCTATTTCTTTACAAACAAAATGTACCTTCAAATAAACATATTGTTTTGAAAAGGATGAACGAATAGTGAACGAAAAGCAGCCAAAAAGTGCCAAGCATTCATGGGAACTCTATCAATATTGTATAAAACGACACATGAAGTTGGCATGGGAATGCCTAGATTTTGCAGAGATGTAATCTATGCGAATGATGGTTTGAACAAGCTAAAATATAGCATAGTTATGATTTAGAAAAATGTGTTCACTGCATCATTCCCATACTTCCATTTGTGTTATTTCTTAGTTTTGATGACTTTACAAATATTCTAAAATGTGAAAAATAACAACAATAAAGAATGAGTAGGTGTGTTTCATCCCTTGAATTAATGTGTTTTCCCTCGGATTAATGTGTTCTCCTTTGGATTAATATGTTCTCTTTTGGGATAATGTGTTTTCCCTTGGATTAATTGTTTCTGCTTCTGTTATTCTGAATTATAAATCGCTTTGGATGAATGACCTGATGAATAAATGTAAATGTGTCAAACCTTTTGGCTAGTACTGTATTTGCTTAAAATCCAATAACAATTTGGTTTTTGCCTAATCCATGCATAATTTATTTGGCAATATGATTTTTGTCATTTTTCTTGGCTGAGAATGTGGGCTTATTTGGCTGTTTAGCTTAAGAGGATGCTGATATTTTAATTCTGATATGTGGGCAGCACATACTTGTCACTTCTTGTTTTCAAGACTGTTTACGAACACCACATAAATTGCTCTAAATTTAGCGTAGAGGCACAAGGTTAAGCAGATGTAATTACTATTTTATTGCTAAAATATTTTGATCAACTTAAAATGTGGTTTGCCAGTTTGAGAAGCAAGTTGTTTGCTGTGTTGTATGTGATCATGTCGGCATGCTTAGAAATAAAATCGAAGCTCATTTTTGTGTGTGTGTGTGTGAGAGTGTGTGTCTTCATGCATGTCATAATGATCTCTTGAACCTGTGACCCAGACATAAAAGCCTGAAGTGTGTGAATTGCTGTGGAAAACAGCAGCTAATGACCTAAATGCGCTAAATTATACTCTTATCACACAAATAATAATTCTAGCATCCCTCTTATGGTTGATCACTCTAAATATTAATCTGTCATGCATCCTCTTGTTGCATGCATATGCATTTTTGAGCAGTTGTTGCTCTAGAAAAAAAAAATGGTTTGTTAGTTTGTTTTATGTTTAATGTGGTTGGTTGATTGTAAGCGAGTGTCTAGAGAGCAGAGGTCAATGCATCCTGCTTCATTTGCACGTCTGTAACCAAGCGAAGTCCCGTCCACCACGTCCTTCCCCGGTGGGGATGCTGGAGGTCTCGCGATGTGCACTCGTCCAAAACCAGAGCCAATGAAGTCCAAAACATGCCGTTCATCTTCCAGATGGGATGATTTACGGATTTATCAGTGTCCACGTGTCTCTGGAGCCCGACCGAGACACAGTGCAGCTCCCAATCAGCTCTGCTGATGCACTTCTTTTCCAAATGCTAAACTAAACTGAAGATTGCTATTATGGAAATGAACAATCAAGCAGAAGTTGAGTTGCATTTGGAGCATTATACAGATTGAATCAAATATAGAAAAATGTCATAAATTAATCTGGATGGATGAGGTGGAGTGGACCCTACTTTTCATAGGGGATTTGAGAGCTTCCTGGAGAAGGAGGGGCAAAAATATAGAGACACAACAGAGATTGTCCTCTCAAATGCAGGATAAAGTGGAATGCAGCCATTTTTTTTTTCTTCTTCTTCTTCTTCTTCTTCTTCTTCTTCTTCTTCTTCTTCTTTATTATCCTCAGTGAAGAAGGAAGACTGGATTTGACTC
This sequence comes from Moxostoma hubbsi, assembly GCA_032164185.1. NCBI lineage: Eukaryota > Metazoa > Chordata > Actinopteri > Cypriniformes > Catostomidae > Moxostoma > Moxostoma hubbsi. The sequence continues at coordinate 51,586,638 of JAVLUX010000003.1, forward strand.
TTGTAATTTTCTCATCCCTCAGACACAGCCACCTGTCTCTTCCCAACACTCCCTTCCTTTGTCTCCTTAATAATAACTATTCTCGTGCGGAATGGAGAGAGAGGGAGTGAAATAGGAAACCGAGGAGGGAAATGGAAGGTGTGAAAGGAATATGCACAGGAAAAAAACTGACAGAAAGGGAAGAATAAAGGAAATTACTGAAAAGAGGAAGTATTAAAAGCAGAGAGGTGACCTTTTTCCTTCTCTCCTTCTTTTGCACTCCCCTCTGCCCCCTCTGTCTCTTTCTCTCTACCTCTCTCTCCTGCCTCGCTCATCTTGCACCAGCTATATCTGCTGGTGGAGGAGCCATTTTGTGGCCCGTTTCATTATGGGGTGTTTTATTCATTGATGCGGTGAAGTGCTGGTCATCGGGGCAGGCGTCAGCTGGAGCGAGTGAGGGACGAGGTTTGGAGGGGGGGGTTACAGGGGGTCAGGATTAGACAGACACAACCCTGTCTTTGAGAGCAGAGCTCAAGTTCATCACTGCAGACAATGGAAAGCTCTTCAGAAAGCGATTGGCCGCTCTGTGAAATTAGGCTCGTGCAGCTGGTCTGCGCATGTAAAATAGTGCTGGGAATTCGTACTCATTACCGTGAATCGGCTCTTATTAGTTCATTTTAATGAATTGTTCAAACATTTAATAAATAAATAAATACATATATCAAATGATTATTTATATGTTCCATCCCAGAGAAAATATTATTGCTCAAAGGTTGCTTTTTCATATAGCTCAAGAGATGGGATGGAGTTCTGAGTCATTTTTCATTTAATTATCAACTTCAAGTATCAAGCGTTTCTTCTAAAAATTCTTTAGTAGCAATAAAACAAATTGAATGTGGATTTCTTAAGTCAGATTTAGTCTTGGATAAACCTGATAAGAAATTTCTGACATTAAATGACATTGGTACACTTTAAACCCTAATGCTCAAATTTGTAAACGTATGTTTTAAGTAGGGAAAAATGTAATCAGACAAATTAGATCAATAAATGAACCTTGATGAGTTCTAAGAACTTTCTCTTTCTTTTGAGTTCACAAAACTTACACCTTTTAATTTTTAACTTTAATTTTGTTTTAGGCCCACTCATTGAGCAATTGCTATGCTAATCACAGCATAATGTTGCCATAGTGTTACCTAAATCTAGCTAGTACTATAGCTATAGTATTTAAGTAGTATTGTATTAAAGTTGAGATTACTTGTTAATTTTAAGTTCAGCCAAAGAGTTACATTTTAAGTTAAGTGCCTTCAAAGTGTATGAGTTAGCTTACTTAATATTTCAAGTTATGAGCGATGAAAGTGTAGCAAAAATATAACTCTGGAAATTCCATTAACTTAAACTTGGGAGTTTATTAACCTAAAAAAATTGATGTTATTGATTGCCCCAATTTATTTTAGTTCTGCTAACTTATTAGGGTTTACAGTGTACTTTGGCAAATCTGAGCATGTTATTAGACATTGTTGACAACTCTAAAACTCGAAGCTTGATTTAGAGGTAGACTTGTGTAAAATAACTTTTTTTTGTTGTTTGTTTTATGTTTTTTCAAGAGAAGACTAGCTGAAGACTAGAGCTAGGCGGTATAGCAAATATTGCGGTATATCTTGGCAATGGTATAAAGTGTCAAGAGCTATCTGTTATGTCTCAAACATAGATTTAAATATAATCGTACAGATTAAATAGCCAAAATGTCAATTTTGTCAACCATGCATTTAAATCTAGTATATAGTTGTAAAAAGTTTCTCAGTATCAACAGATGGGTTTGCTTCAGGATCAAAGCAAATGCTTATGTTCAACTAAAAAGAGAGAAGCTTAATTTTCTGCTCAGAAAAAAAAACAATGCAATGTAGATAAAATAGATCAAATAATATTCTTAATAATTAGGTATTTATTGAAGTTCTTTCATTGCAATGGGCATGACTTTGGATTTCGCTTTTGAATAAAAAAATACACTTTTCTTATTTTTTCAGAAGTTTTTAAAACTTTGCATACAAACATACATAGTCTATATTTTCATACATAGTCTATATATTCTTGTCGACCAAACATTTCAGGAATATCACAATATAAATTTTACCACCCACCCCTACAAGAGACTTTAGCAAATGTCTCCATTTAATCTCATTGCTTCCTTGGAGAATCAATTGAGGTATTAGTGATTTGTGATTTGTGATAGACAGATTTCCAGTAACATTTTACATACTTTTGGCACATTTAAGAAATGTCGTAGTAGTTGTATGAATTACAGTTTTTAAATCAAGAACCACTGCGACCGGACAAGTCAGATTTGTAAACAAACTTTTCAGTCTGTTTTGTGGATTCCAGTTTATTGAAAAGAACCAACTCAAAAGAAGAGGAATGAGCAGCCAAAGGTTAAACCATTTCAGAGCAAATACATAATTATGAAGATATATACTGTATCAAATATCGTCAATAGGCTGAAAAATATTGAGATGTAATTTTTGTATCCATATTGGCCAGCCCTTTCCTAATGAGTCACAGTCAGGCACATGAGTCATTCACTCACATTTAATGTGTTGGTTATTGTGTGTTCCTATTGGCTGGACTGTTTGGTCATCTGTGTTAGTGTCATAAAGCATATATACCTTTGCCTATTCAATATGCCTTACAGTTGGTGCTTACACATAAACTTACACAATCACATAAGCACTTCCTTCAGCAGCCAAAAGTATGCAAATGAAATGGTTGTAATGTTGTTAATGTACACCCCACAACTGACTATGGACTAAAGAGAAGGATGGTCATGAGAAATGTAGTTTTCAAGGAAAGCCACAAAGCACAACATTTCCATTTACATACATTGATCCAAACAGCATGACCACAGACTGATTCACACCTTTATCAAATCTGTTTAATTCTTGTTTCATATATATTTGTTATTTGCATGTTTAAATCAGGGCCATAACCACCATACTGTACATCGATACCCCCCACCCCCCATTATCAGATTTGTGGTGAACTGATATGTGTTTAAAGATTCATTTGAAAACTATTTTTGGTCCTTATGTAGGAAATAGATATTGAAATATCTTAATGGACAATAGAATATCTTTGAAACTCTGTGAAAGTTTCAGGTCTTTGGTTAAAAAGAATAATAATAAAAAAAAAGCTAAGGTGGGATTAATGAAAAAGCAATTCAGTCCGAGCAAATTATCTTTTTTGAAATTAATACTTAATATTTTATTATTTCCATATATATTTTATGTGCTCTTTGCATTTTTGCAAATATAATGTATCCGTCCACATTCATTTCACCACACTGCCTTGATGAGTACTTCAAATGTGAATTAAAGCACTCCATTTTTAAGGAGAAAATGAGTAATAATTCAGAAATATTAATAATATATAATCATAATGCTGTTCAGGAGAATTGAAAGTTCAAAAACACAGGATAGAACAGAACTGAGAAAGAGAGAGACAAAGGCATAGATGGTCCTGACTGAAGTTGTGTCACGTGAAGTGTTTTGCTGGGTCAGTGTGAGTGTAGTGTTGGACTGGTTAGGGTTTGGAGCAGGTAATTGCGTGTAGAGGGGTTTGGTTCGACGAGCTTGTCTTAGAGAATGCTAATTGAGAATGAACATTAACGGGTTTCCCGCCACCCCATCAGCTCGGGCACTTGTACTTAACCCATTTAAAAGTCTCTGCCAACACAGGCACCCTTATTAATATTAATTGTCCTTCGTGTTAATTTTAGCCAATCCATTTCTCTGTGGGCTTGTAAAATGCTGAAGATGACAGGCCTACTGAGGGACTCATGAATATCCTCCAATCCCTCCTCCCTAATCTGCCTTTTTTCCCTTTTCTGCACCTTGTCATTCTTGAAAAAGGGATTTCTTTCTTTCTTTCTTTCTTTCTTTACTTCTGTCCTTCCTTCCTTCATTCCTCCCTTCCTTCTTCCTTACACCAACATCCTCCTTTCTATCTTTCTTTCTTTCTTTCTTTCTTTCTTTCTTTCTTTCTTTCTTACGTCCTTCCTTCTTTTCTCCCTTCCTTCTTCCTTCTTCCTTCCCCAACATCCTCCTTTCTATTTTTCTTTCTTTCTTTCTTTCTTTCTTTCTTTCTTTCTTTCTTTCATTCATTCATTCATTCATTCATTCATTCATTCATTCATTCATTCATTCTTTCTTTCTTTCTTTCTTTCTTTCTTTCTTTCTTTCTTTACTTCTGTCCTTCCTTCCTTCTTCCTTCCCCAATTTACTCCTTTCTTTCTTTCTTTCTTTCTTTCTTTCTTTCTTTCTTTCTTTCTTTCTTTTCTTCTGTCCTTCCTTCTTTTCTCCCTTCCTTCTTCCTTCCCCAACATCCTCCTTTCTATTTTTCTTTCTTTCTTTTCTTCTGTCCTTCCTTCTTTCCTCCCTTCCTTCTTTCAACCCAACTTCCACCTTTCATCCTTTCTTTCTTTCTTTCTTTCTTTCTTTCTTTCTTTCTTTCTTTCTTTTCTTCTGTCCTTCATTCTTTTCTCCCTTCCTTCTTCCTTCTTCCTTCCCCCAACATCCTCCTTTCTTTCTTTCTTTCTTTCTTTCTTTCTTTCTTTCTTTCTTTCTTTATTTATTTATTTATTTATTTACTTCTGTCCTTCCTTCCTTCATTCCTCCCTTCCTTCTTCCTTCCCCAATTTACTCCTTTCTTTCTTTCTTTCTTTCTTTCTTTCTTTCTTTTCTTCTGTCCTTCCTTCTTTTCTCCCTTCCTTCTTCCTTCTTCCTTCCCCCAACATCCTCCTTTCTATTTTTCTTTCTTTCTTTTCTTCTGTCCTTCCTTCTTTCCCCCCTTCCTACTTTCAACCCAACTTCCACCTTTCATCCTTTCTTTCTATCTTTCTTTCTTTATTTATTTACTTCTGTCCTTCCTTCATTCCTCCCTTCCTTCTTCCTTCCCCAATTTACTCCTTTCTTTCTTTCTTTCTTTCTTTCTTTCTTTCTTTCTTTCTTTCTTTCTTTCTTTCTTTCTTTCTTTCTCTCCTTCTGTCCACCCTTCCTTCTTCCTTCCCTCAACATCCTCCTTTCTTTCTTTCTTACTTTCTTTCTTTCTTTCTTTCATTTATTCTTTCTTTCTTTCTTTCTTTCTTTCTTTCAGTTTAAATTTATTTGACAAAAGCAAGACATCACAACTTTTTTTGTCAAGGATAGCACAATAAAGTCATAGTCTTCATTCCATTGTGGTCATTGTGTGTCTTTCCATCTTCTGTCCTTCTTTCTTTCCTACCTTCTTCCTTTCCCCCCAATATTCCTTCCACATTTTTTCTCTTTCATTTTTTTCTTTCTCATTTAAATGCCTCTGTAAGGGAAATTAGTTCTTTTTTTTTTATATAAGAACAGATTTAAAAACTGATGTATGAAAATGTTGATGATTATGAATGTATTAGAATGATTGAGTTGTAAATGGTACCTGTTCTAAGCTTAATGGTTGTGCTGAAATTGCCATGGCTATTTCCTCCTCACCCTTGTCTTGCCAACACACATGTCTTTCTGAACATAAATGAGCAATTGAAATGGTTTGTGCAATTGCAGGAACTTAAGCTGGTTTCTATATTTAAAACCTGTGTTCTAACTTTTATATGTCTTGTCATGTGAGGTGTGCTGGTTGTTGGTTTGACGTCTGATGTCTGGGTCACCAACATTTCTGCTAATTGCATACTTGTACACTTTGTATTATTTCACTTTTTTTTTTTTTTTAATTTGTGTTTTATTTATTTTTTTGCATGATTTATTTTGCTAGGTCATTTTTTTTACTAACAGCTTTTAGAACTGGGGCTATCTTAAATGAAAGTGTGGACCAATTGTATAGCATATTCCAATTTTAGATATGGGCTGAAACACACGCACACACACGTGCACACACACCCACAATGAATTGAAGTCATTTTGAAGAAAAATGAGAGGCAGGGTGATTTTGGACAGCTTGGAGACGCTACCAGTGATGTCATTAAGAGACACCGACCTGATAAGGCATGCGGGCCAGGCTGAATAAATAAATAAATTAAATTAATATGTTATATATTCTTTTCACCTCCCTCTAGGCCTTGCACATCAAATCATGACCACTGGCTATAACCCTCTGCACCTCCCACAATAGCCTGAGTCACAATTTAGTGCTCACATCCCAGACAACCCCCCCCCCCCACGAATGTCACACAGACACGAGTGGCCAAGGGTCCGATTCCGAGACACAGAGGCATTCCCACAGCATGAAAACAGTGCAACTCAATAATAAGCTAAAACATCAGAGAGAGAGAGAGAGAGGAAAACAGACAGTCAGACTGAAAGGCAGAGAGACAGAAAGTGCAAGAGAGTAGAAAGCATATTACAACTCATCCATGTGGATCATCCAAGTAGATTGGGAGCAATCTCTTGCTGAAATTGTCTTCTAAACACTTAGAAAGAAACAATGAACATGTATGTGTGTGCATTCTCATGCCGGCTGCTGTAAACTGTGCGTGGGGTTGCATGTGTCTGAGCCGGTGTCTACCTCTCCAGCCAGCCAGCCAGCCAGTGACTAGGAGAGCGTACTAGTGTTTGTGTATGTGTGGGAGGGAGAAAGAGAGAGAGAGAGAGAGAGAGAGAGAGAGGAAGAGAGAGGGAGAGTGGGGGTATTATGCACTCTAGATGTTGGCTCTTGCTTTAAGCTGCCTGCCTGCGAGCCCAGGTACAGCGCGCCGGCTTTCTAAATAAGCAGCACACTGAGGAACCCCATCAGGACAGTAGGCAGGGCTGCAGCCTGGGTGTGAAATCACACTAATGCGCCTGCTCTAGTCAGGTTGAGCGGGATCACTCTCTCTCACTCTCTCACACACTGCCGTTCCTGTACTACTGTAGCACCAGAAGCCAGAAGACAAGTGTGGATTGGATGTCAAAGAGAGCAAGAAAGAAAGGAAGGAGGCAAAAAAGAGAGCCAGAAAGGTCAGTACACTGCTTACTGCTCTTTGGAGTGATGTTCTGCCTCTCTCTCACTCCCTCTCTCTCTCTCTCTGTGTGTGTGTGTGTGTGTGTGTGTGTGTGTGTGTGTGTGTGTAGAGCTGTGGATGGGACCACTGTGTGGTGCTGGCTGAAAGTATTGATTGTAAGAGAGTTTGTTGAGAGAGTGCACGCTTGTTTGATCCTGCCAGGTGCAAGTGTTGGCTTGTTGGGGGGGCTCTGGATTAAGAAGGCCAACTGCCTGCGCGCAAGTTTACAGAAGTGTTGCTTTTTGCAGGTTTTATTGCACGTATGCACGTGTAAAAGTGTAAAGTGTGTATGTTTTGTAGCGGTTGTGCCCTAAAAACAGTGGCGTTATAGATCTGATTGAATCAGAATGGGGTGTGCACATGGGAACATGGGGGGCGTCAAGGTCTATATGTAGGTAGTGAGGGGTTTGGTTCACCGGTCAGTGTCAGTGGGGCCAGATAAAAGGATTTGGGGTGTTTTGGGGGTGGTAAAAAAATCAAACAAGTCACTTTGTCACCGTTCAACTAGTGATGCACCCCTGTGACACACGGCTACGCCATGCACAGACTTACACACTCTGCACTGTGCCATGAAATATTACACACTAGGGTCACCACACTCGTGACCCAAACACATGTTGGCAATATTTCCGTCATGACAAACACACTCTCGAAAATGGTTTCTGTCCGCCATCTCATACATAGATTATTCATCATTTGATTCGACTATTCAATTCAATTACTTGCCAATTATTGCTGACACTATCACCTACAGTCATTCACATGGAGTATGATTGTTCGACACAATTAGTTGATCATTTCATTTGAATATTCCATTAACTTATTTGACAATTAATTTTTCCACGATCACCTACAATCATGCACATAGTGTATAATTATTTGAGAAAATTATGCAACCATTTGACTCGACTATTCGATTACTGTATTTGCCAATTATTATTGCTACTATCACCTACAATTATTTAATGAGCATGGTAATTCAAGATGATTATTCGATCATTTGATTCGACTGTGCGATTAAAGTATTTGCCCTTTATAGATGCCACCATCACCTTCCATCAATTGTGTAGAGTATGATTATTGGAGACAGTTATTCAACCATTTGACTCGACTATTCGATTCAATTATTTGATCATTAATTTGACACTATCTCCTACAATTATTTGTACAGAGTATTAATATTTAAGACGATTATTTGATAATTTGATTAACCTATTTCATAAAAAAAAAATCCAATTATTGCTGCAATCATCACCTACAACCATTCGTAAAGAGTATGATTATTCAAGAAGTTTACTCGATCATTTGATTCGACTATTTGATTCAATTATTTACCGATTATTGCTGCCACCATCACCTACAATCATTCATAGAAAGTATGATTATTGAAGACATTTACTTAGAAATTTGATTAAACTATTCAATTGAATCTTTTGTCAATTATTTAAGCCTTATTTTTCAGTAACCGTTACATTATTTACATTATTCATTGTACCGATGTATTCTGGGATTGTATTTTAACTAGAAAAGGTCCAAATTGACTTCAGCACTGGCCGCACTGGCTGGCTGTAATGGCTCTTGCTCATGGTTCATGTCAACATTCAGATGTCTCTGGCCCACAGACAATGCTGCGGAGAAACAGGAAAAGCTATAGTACCAAATTCAGTGATTTGGGGTGGTGAAGGGATGGTGAAGGGGGGTGGGGGTGATGTTCAGAAAAATAAAACAAGTTGCTTTGTCACCATTCTGCCGGTGATGCATCCCTTTGATGGACAGCCGTGCTGTATGCAAGTCTTACACATGCTGCACTTTTCCGTGGCATATTACATACTAGGGTCACCACCCTCGTGACCCCAACACATGTGGGCAAAAGCCCCGTAATGAAAAACACTTTTGAAAATGTTTTTAAGAAAGATTAGTCTTCATTTGATTTGACTATTCTATTCAGTTCATTTACTTGCCATTTACTGCTACCAACATCACCTAAAATCTTTCACATGGAGTAGAACTATTTGAAATGACTATTTGATCATTTGATTTGAATTTTGGGTAAAATTATTTGTCAAATAATGTCGCTTCAATCACCTACAATCATGCATATAGAGAATGATTATTTGAGACAATTATTCAACCATTTGATTTGACTATGCGATTAAAGTATTTGCCCTTTATAGATGCCACCATCACCTTCCATCAATTGTATAG
>JAVLUX010000003.1:51598333-51603333 GCA_032164185.1 Moxostoma hubbsi
ATTTTGGTGAATAAAGCAAATTCTCTTCATTTCCCTTCAATATTAATTTGCTGTATAATGTTACATTTCAAATATGAATATAATTTTAAATTAATTAATTATAATATAATTAAATTAATATAATTTGTAATAAAATAAATCATTTATATAAATAAATGAAAATGGATTCACAAAATACATTTGTAGATTAATAGAGTTCTTCTGATCTATTAATAGTTATTATATATAAATAATCAATTTGTAATATGAACCTAAACAAAATACTTCATTTAGCACCTTGAAATTAATTACAATTATTTTTCACAAAATGAAAATGTAAAAAATAGAATCTTATTAAAATTCTTAAATATACATTAAAATGTGTTTTTAGCATACACTATAAAAATCCATTGCATTGCATATATTTGTGATTTTGTGTCAGGATACGATTACCTTTTATTTATTTGTATTGTATATATATTAAGGATTTGATTTCGAGCTTGTATTTATGACTATGTCTGAGCTGTGCACATGAAAGATGTTAATTTCTCTGGTCTGTTGAGCGGTGCCTTGAGGTCATGTGGATGTTCTGGTTGGAGATGTGCAGCATGGAGAGCTGATCTGGCCAGTTTGATTTTAAAGGGTTTTGCAATATTTCATTGGACCAGAGAGTTTTTCAAAATAAAATCAGCACAACTCAATATTAACGATAATAATAATTTGGAATTATAAATCTAATAGTAATGTAAAAAAAAAAAAAAAAAAAAAAAAAAAAAGTTAAAATTCAGGCATAATTTTTGTTTCCATTTTCCAATTTTTTAAATCATTCTACCTCTATCAGATACATATGTGGCTGCTGCACGCAGGGAACTGTGCGAGTACAACACACTGCATCCACGAGAGCCCCCTTGGCTACGTGAGATGATTGACACCTGTTCTCTACCTATTAGACATCTCAGTCCATGTTGACACAGCATCTGGGAGCTGCGGATTGGTCGCTCGCTTTTGATGTGCGTGTTTACAGGCATCAGCGCAGGCACAACGATCTAGAATCCTCTGCCTACCCAGACGTCACTCAACCCCATTGTGACGTCTGCCAAAAGTGGACCGCTAAATTTCATTTACACCAGTGCGGCAAAACATTCTTTAATCTTTAATCCTAAGAATCCGGTACCGAAAGCCAGGAATGAGAGAGAAAATGAAAAAGAGTGTTAGATATGTGGAAGAAAATGGAGTACATTCATGTTGCTTGCCTGATGTGTGCTTTGCGTTTGGACATTTCTACAAAAGAAATGCTGAAGAATGTTCAAGACAGATAAACTAAAACCAAGTTGGCATGTTTCTGAAATTAATTGAATTACGCGAGTTTGCACATCTTCTGACATCCTCGTCCTAGTGTTTGTTATGGTTTGTTGTTGTTTGCTGTCCTTTGCCCCCATACTACTTTGTGTGTTAGTCAAATGTGTAAAATCCCTTAGAGGGTCTGAGCAGTGATCACACCGTCTGGCACAAATACAGATGGTCATCTCGCATCTCATTCCATCTGATTACTGCAATCATGTGGATAATACTCATCCGCCTCTCACGTCTGAGCTTCTGTTAAACACTCATACACTCATGAAGCCAGATCAAACAAGAGCTTTGGCTTTACAACCGTCTTGCTTTATTTTTCTAAGTCACTGATATCCAAGTGGCATATTAGGGGGATCGTTCACCAGAATTTTTCCAGTGTCAGTCATAATTCACTTTCATTGTAGAAAAAAAAGATGCAATGAAAGTGAATGGTGACTAAGGTGAACATTAGTAATATGGTTTTGGAACATAAGGGTAAGAGTAAATGATTTTAGAATTTGACATTTTGGATGAACTATTCCTTTAATATTCTTTGACTTCCATTGTCCAACGGGTTTTCTGTTTTTGAGAAGCACCGTGAGACAGAGAGGGGTCTGTCTTGCACCTCGGAAAAGCATTTGGATCATTTGTAGGCCTCAATCACACATTCTAACTGAAACACACATCCAGTTAAAATATGATAATTCAATCCCGGTCTGTTTTTATTAAATCACGCTCTCGGAATGCTGCGCTCTGCCTGATAGCGCTGTTATTGTTTGTGTAAAACACATTTTCTTTCTCTGCCTCCCTCTCTTTTGGGCTGGGGGTAGATGTTAGTGGCCAGTACGGGGGGGTAGTACGTCAGAGGAGACTTAAATGAGATTTATCAGCGTGTCGCGTGTGTGTGTGTGTGTGTGTGTGTGTGAACGCATGGGACGTGATGTGTGAGACTAATGGCTGTCGGTTTGTTGCCTTGGTGTTTTCGTTCTGCCTGCCTGTCCTGCAATCAGGAAAAAAAAAAGAAGAGAAGATGGATAAAACAACCAAAAAAGGCAACAAAAAGAAAGATTGAGTGAAAGAAAGAACGAAAAAACAAAGAACGGGAGGAGGGTCCGATTATTCCTCCAGCCCCCCCCCCCCCCCCCCCCCCAGATGCATCCGCATCTTCTCTCTACCTCTAGAATATAATCCACTATCTCCTGACCTTCAAATCATGCCATGCTGCAGTCATTCCAATTCACTGGCCACTATGAGCGTGAAATGTCCTCTAGCCCATTTCCCTCTCTCAGCATGGCCTCACTTCCTCTTTTGCTCTCTCCGCCCCAGCACGTATTACACACACATGATCATGCTATAAAAAATAAAAAAAGCCTTTACACACAGGAAAACTGCCCATGCTACCATATAAAAGTATTTTTTTTTCTGTCAATCTAATTTTGTTGATGGGGAATTTTAATCATTAATTACTTAATCAGAAATGCAAAGTAAATAAGTAAATATGTTATTGAATCAGCCCTACATTTGGCTTGAAAACATACAGTACAAGTGGATAGTATATATTTTTGTTAACATAAAACAGCAATGATCAGACTTGAAATTGCTGGCGTTCCTGTGCACCATGTTTATGTTTGTTTGTATATTTGTATCTGTGTGTGTGTGTGTGTGTGCACATGTGGATAGTTGACATGAAATACTTTTGGCATATTGTTCTGTGTTATAACACAAATTTAAAACTCATTTTGCTCGTTATTTAATAATTATTGTGCATTTGACCTCATATTAGTTTAGAGGCTGCATGGAATATTTGTAGGTCTGTTTAAAAATATCTATTTTGTTACATTACAGGACCATTTAAAATTATTAATAAAGGGCAAAAAATAAAAAAATATTGGAGGACAATATACATTTTATCTACCTGCATTCATGTAAAATTTTACCTAAAATTGTTATGTTAAATAAAAAAAAAAGTCCATGGAGCTTTTATGTGATCAACTGCCCATTTACAAATCCCATCTACAGTAAAAGGGAAACAAATTCATAAGGCTGTTTGGTCGCATACTCAGGATTGGTTGCGTTCCCAAAGTCTGGGTCATGTTGGAATATAGCATTTAGATTAAGAAAATAGCATTTTTAAAACCTATTATGAAAATACTAATACAAATAAATCTATTATTAATAATACATTTCATATGATTCATTCGTAAAAAAAAAATTGCCTAGTTTTAGATGCTGTTGGGACTTGAATCGGTAGGGAGTATCTACAGCTGACGGTCAAGATGGGTTCCAAAGTCCTACCATTTCTGAGAGAGAGAGAGAGAGAGAGAGAGAGAGAGAGAGAGAGAGAGAGAGTAGGAGATAGATGCCTATATATATATATTATATATAATAGGCTAGCACACTAAATGCACTTACTTAATATTTAACAATAGAAAAAAAACAACAACAAAAAAAAAAACAATCCTGTCTGTCTTTCTTTTACACTAGCTTCTATACTGCTCCAGCCACATTGAGAACTTGGAAGTGAGATACTGCATATGTTGTTGACTTTTGTACGACAAATTGTTTGCCATGCTCCGCATTTGTTAGTAAATGTAGCCTGTTAGCGAACTGGAGAAAACAGAACAGAGAAATGTTTAACGTCAACATTTATATCTTCAGTTTAATAATATGCTATGTGACAAATAATTTAAAAGTTAAGACAACGTGAATAATACAGCGATTGCTGGGGGAGATGTGAAGTGATTTGTTTTCAGCCGTACGAGTTGTAAAACAAAAAAAGAGTAATAAGGGGGAAAACACACACTTCAAATCGCGCTCGTCACTTATTATGTGAACGCGATTGCTTCCTGGTTTCAACACGGAATCAGAGCCCAGGTCTGCCTTAAGGGAAAGTAAACACGCTTGAGCCCATACAAAAATGTCTGATGGGAGATGCCGCATAATGAGTCAGCATAATGTGCCCGATCTTAGGGTACTGGAACTTTTGGAAACAACATGCTGACTTCCTGCATGTTCAGGTTGGTCACGCTACTGGAAATGTTGGTATGTTGGCATTGTTGCTTTTAGTTACTCCCCAAAACTGATGCTAATTCTCGTATCATGTCCAGAATACATGCTAATATGCCTTGGATTGGTTTTAATAGCAGATTTTTTGTTTCCATTTTCCAATTGAAATCATTCTACCTGTATAGTTGTAGTTGCTGTACACAAGGAAATGTGTGAGTACAACAATCTGCATCTAAAAAAAAGTAACAAGTGAATATATTGCTTTGTTAATTTTTGTATAAACAAAGTGTGATGATGATCTGTAGAAACTCTGATAGGGACAGACTGTCCCTGGCTATTTATTCCCCCAAGCCCTGCTGTCCAATGAATATGAGCTGTGCTCATATACGTTATTACACAGAGGTTCTGCCACTCGTTAATCATGTGACCTTCACGGGCAGGCGTAATGACCTTGCAGGAACATATCAGGTGGAGATGGCTGATGCTGAGGGAATTAAATTGTTTCTCAAAGTGACAGTGGTCATGAGGTTTTGTATATTGCTGGACTGGTAACCTGGCATACCGGGCATTTTCCCAGTGGGCCGACACACTTTGGGGCCGATCGGGGGGGGGGGGGACTGGCCATCGGGAGAACCAAGCGGGACTGTGGATCGGCCGCGAAATGGGCTGAATGAGCCGTGATA